>APFE030654482.1:0-22796 GCA_000404065.3 Pinus taeda
TGTATATGTGTGTTTAGATTAGTCTCATAGCTTCATTGTTAATTTTCTTTTAGATGTGTTTTAATTGCAAGTAGTGTAGATTGGATTGGTTGTTTATTAGTCTGCTTCCATTTGTGCCTTACTTCAGTATCAAGTTAGCAGGGATAAAAGGAGTACCACAAGGTTTTCAGTGGGCATCTTGGCCTCATTTCCTCCCTTTGGGATCATGATTTGAGGAAGGGACCCTTGTGCAGCCCCAAAAACACATTTTTCTATTTCTTGCATAAGATTTAGAGTTTAATGTATTTAAGTTAGCATTTGATCAGTTTTGCAAAGTAGGATTTCATTTCCATCTCTTCTATCTTCACTCTTGCAGTAGATATTATTCGTGCTTTCATTCCCTTTAGCAACTTTCCTCATGCATCATGTAGGCAATTAGTTCATTAATTCTGTTTTTCTACCTTATGAGAATGCTTCTTGTTTACATAGATTTTTGGGAATTATACATGTTTTATGCAGAGCAAGTGCTTTAGGAGGAGACATAGACTTCATAGCTAGCAGCCACCTTCCACTCCATCTACCATATTCATTCCTTGTTTTCACCATTTCCTTCACTAGTTTTCATCATTTTTCATAGACATTCTTCCAAGCACATTGAGAAAATCCAACCATCCTCTATCTTTGTTGTTGACTTCTAAGTGATCCTAGACCTTTCCTCACTTCATTCCACCCATCTACCACCTTCCCTAAGCCTTCCATCACCTCTAACACCTTCCATTTTTCTCTCGGATGTATCCTGTAGGTTTACAGGGAATCCTGTAGGTTTTCCTGAAATGACCTGTTTTGAGATCGAATTGAGGGAAAACCTTCAGGAAGTCACCAAGAGCTTCCCAATGGTCTCCCACGCCATCCAACCATCTTCTAACCTTTCCATGCATCCTCCAACATCCTTAATTCACCTGCCACATCACCAAAAGAAATTAGTTTGCATACTTGATTTTGCATGAAAAGGAAAAAAGACAAAAACAAATTTATTTTAGTTTGATGTTGAGTTAGGTGGATCCAATATGAAATATTATGAAACTTGGTCTACAAAGGTGCTGAGGTTTGGAGCCTTCAGTGAGGGAGTCGAAGCTTCCTTCCAATGATAGCTAGTAAATATGTGCAAGGGGTTGGAGGTCCCTTCCATTAGGTGCCAGTAAACGAGATTGGGGGTAGGAACTCCCTTCCGGTGGGTGCCGGTAAACGAGATAAGGGGGTTGGAGCTCCCTCCCCATAGATGCTAGAGAACGAGAGAATTTTGTAGCCTTCTACAGGTGAGTGCATGCATATTGGTATGAGTTTGAACCAGTACAATATTGTCATATTTTTTCCCTTATAATAAAAGATGAAGACAAAGATGATGACAATGGTGGTTTTATCCCACATTGGGTTTCCACCTAAAAATCATGGTGTCCTCATGTGTTGATGTGTTTCTTATTTGTGATGGTTTATTCTATTCTTACTGCTCATGGTTACTATTTAATTAAAGGATAATGAAGTAATGATACATCGGTTAAAGTAGAAAATATAATGAAATATATGAAAAGTTAGCTAACTAGATATACATTATTTTCCTTTACTAAAGTCACGTACATATGCTATTTTACTAAATGACAATAGTATACAAAAATATGAATAAGAAATTAAAAGGTTTAAGTGAGTTTTAAAATACTGATTCACCCCCCCTCTCAATAATTTTCCCAACAATTAGCTATTCAACTAAATTAGAAGGAAGCTTACTGTGAGAGACTACAAAATGAAGTTGTATCGTTGACACACGACCTAGAAAGGGAAAGTGATGAGATGCCACAATATCAGTAGCTTGAGGAGAGAAAAAAGGCCTTGGATGAGATTCTTGTTAAGTAGAGATCCCCACTCATCAGGGCTGGTTTGGGTGTCGATGAAAAAAAAAGCTCCAAGAAAGAAAGGGATGGAAGGTCAACCACCCATGGAAGGACAACTAGAAATTCCAATGACAATAAAGGAAAATAAGTTGTTGGTAAGAAACAATTACGAGGAGAGAAACAAAAGAAATCCGAACAACTACAAGAAGGAATGTAAGGCAGTAATGCAAACTTCCATGGAAGGCACATAAAGAACCAACATAAGTCCTTCCCCCCTAAGGAAAAAGCCTTCAAAGAAAAGGTAAATTATGTCATGAAAATCCTTTTCATGGTTATTGTTTTTCTTGCTATAATTTTTGACATAAAGCCATAGAATGTAGTTGGCATGCAAGAAAAAAAGATATTTTGGGTAACACAACCCAAGAATGCACAAAGTGGCCAGGAGTAAGCATGTTTGGAGTGATATGAGTTTTGACAAGAATGTTGTTGAGAATAGTAACTCCTATGCTCCATTCTGATTCCATGTCAAATTATACAATTGTGAAAATCTTGGGCACAAGAGATAAAGCTGCAAATATGAGAAGAAATGGAATGATCCTTAGCATATGCATGCAAATGTAGAATCTCAGGCTTTGAATACAAGAATAAACAAAAGATCAACGAATTATGAGTTTATATTTACTGCTCAGTATCAAAAGGACTTGAAAAATAAAGGAGGAAGAGAGCCCTCTATAATCGCACGCTATGATAAGTTCAAGCTTCAGGTAAGGAAAAGGAGAAACAATAAACCAATTACCATTATCTTACAAACAAAACAAAATTGAAGAAGGAAGACATGGGTTAAACAAGAGGACTTGAAAGAGAAGTTTCCTCTAACCATGTGTAGCCAAGATAAAACCAAAACATGGGCAAAGAAGAAGCTAAAAAGTAATGCTTCTGTCAGGTCTCAACCTTTGAAAGTTTGGAAGAAGAAGGAGAATGATCTGCTTAGGGGGAGTAAATCCTCTATTTCTCTTTAGTAAAGGAAGAGAGTGGCCTCAAGGGAGGCTGAATAAGTTAGATGATGGAATCTATAAGGCAAAGATAAATAGGTGCATATGATTATTGAAGGTATGGTCGAGTCCCCTTGTTGATTACAATAATTTATTTGTTTATTTCAAATTTATCAAAATTGAAAGAGAGAGGAGGAGAGCAACAAACATGATTTTAGGGTGAGTACACAACAATATATTATGTTGTGGAAAGAAGAAGAGGTGCTGCAATAGAAGTGTGGAATCAAGTTAGGTCCATAGGATCAGTCCCCACATAGAATAAAGGAAGAAGTTGCAGGAGATCAAAAAGCATTGATCAGGGGGAGTTGCTTTAGTAAGTAGAATTAGGCAATGATCATTAGCCTCAATAAAAAAGTTTGCTCAGGAAATGAAAGGTTTTTATCTTGGGTGAAACACCCTTATTTCATTTATGTTGTGAGTTTGATTATTCCTAGTAGTATTTTGTTCATGAAACACAATTGGTACAAGATTTGGATGTCCCTTAACCATCAATTGGTATGGCTATGTCAATTGGTAGTCTTAGGTTCAAGTGGAGAAACTTTTTTGTGCAGATAGGCATTTCTTTTTGAGAAAAAGCTATGAGAGTTTACGTGGTATAACATCCAATCTATATCAATTTCTTGGCATAATTGGTATTATTTAAAAATAAGTCCATATTCTAGAAGTATGATATCAAGGAGAGAAGTGTTGAAGATGCTCAAGAGAAGTAAACATAGTCTCGTCAATAACAACAATAGTGAAGAGAAAGTTGAAATGTATCACCATTGGTTGGTATTTGCATGCACCAACAATACCATCAGAAATTTTAATTGGTATCAATTCATTTTAATTCATACAAAAGATGCATTAGTGGAGAGATTACTTAACCAGCAACCTAAGGCATTCAGAACTAGAAAAATCAAAGCATAGGTAGTACATGTTCATGGGGAGAATATAACATATGCCCAGTTTATAGAGTAGCAACAACGATCAGTCCTTAAAGAGAAGTTTGTAGAGAAAAATGCACATCAGCGGTTAGCCTCCTCGGTCATGGACAATCAAATGATCTCATTGGGGAGAAGAAGCAACTTGTAGCCATTTTCCATTGATTTCAAAGGGGAAGAGAAGCGTATTGGAAAGAAATATGTGATGGCCCAAGCAGAGGAAAGAAAGACATTGGTGGCTCATACAGGGAGATGTGTGGAAGCAACATGAGGATTGACATCAAAGTGGAGATGTGAAGAAGTGTTACCATCAATGCCAAAGGCGGAGATTGTTGGAAAATTTGCATTGTCTGTCCTGTTAGTGGAAGTAAGTGTGTTGGCATTAATGTCAACAGTCATGCTGGGATTTCAAGTTGGGAAGTTGGAATTGTCTAGTAGTTAGCAAGTGTGTTGGCATTGATGTCAACTAGATTAGCATGGATGTATGTGCTAGAACAATGTTAAGAAATAAAAACATTGATGTCCACTAGGCTAGTTGTGATAGAAAAAGACGATAACATTGATGTGCTTACTGTGTCAAGATCAGGAGTCCTATGGTTGCGCAGTTCTCTGTAGAGAATCATCACAGTAGCAGGCTTATTGGAGAATCCATAAAATGATGGCTATGATGGTCGGGAGTCCTAGAATTTGGAGGAGATTCTCCTGAAGAGATCAACTCAAATGCTCTTGGAGTTAACATAGTTGGCTAATGCTCGGAAAGATATTTCCAATGGTATGTGGAAGTCCATGAATGGGTCTTGGGATAAAAAAATATTGTCAGCCAAAGTATGGATCTTGAAGTCCTTAGGAGGAGGCTTAATTTCTGACCCCAAATTTCGGGACCTTGTAACCCAAATGAATATCAGAGGTTGGGGTTTTCGTAACTCTGCTGTAATTCCTTTTTCCGAAATTTTTGATGGAAGGGGGATGTATCTCAAAATGTTGGATATTAGAAGGGCTGAGTAGGAAGAACATTGGAACCATTGAATATCAAAAGGTTGGCATATCAGAACATTGGAGTAGGCAAGAACCTAGGGATATCAGAGCCTAGAAATTTTGAAACTTCAGAGATGAATATCGTAAGTTATTAATAATTGAATTCATTTAAAAGCACCAAGATTTTATGGAGTAGAGAATTACATTTTTTTTTTCGCAAAACCATGGACCAAGGGACCCTTTCTCTCTCCTTAAGATAGGACACATGGCAACAGTTAATTGGCCTTAAGGAGCCGCCAATAGTAGATGATGTCAACATGATGTGGCAGTATGGAGGAAATGTGGTATTCATAATCAACATTGTTGGGTGGCCTAATAGGGAAAATCCATGTGACACGTGTCAACACCAAGCAGACACTGCGTGGAGATGATGACAACAACATGACAACATCTCAGAGGTTGAAATATCGGAGGAATGAGATTTTGTAACTTCATTCTAATTGGAATTTAAAAATGTTACGATATAGGGGGCCTTCGATGTTTTGAGGTGTTGGCACTTGGTCATAGAGCTCAAATAACCATGAGGGAGAGAAAACACATAAGGATATAGGCCCCCGGATAGATACTAAAGGTCTTAGCACTTAAGTGCTATACCGGTGGTCACAACACCCCGTCCCATGGAGGAAAAATAAGAAGGGGATGATGACAAATAAAAGTATTGTAATACCGTAACACTTTCTTAATAAAGTTACGCGATATTTGGGCTCCAAAAGATCAACACAGAGGAGTATGCATGATGGATGATTCAGTAACTAGAAAGCAAATGAGCACAGAGGAGTTGGTCGCTAGAATCAAGTGTGAAATTCTCAAAGATCACTAAGTCAAGGAAGAGAGGACTGAAGTCTGTCATAAGTTGAGACAAGGCATCAGGATATTTCTTGCATGCTACAAGGATTTGAACGAATATCAAAGCCTTAGGAACATGAAATTTATTTGTGTATGGAAGAATGCCTTGTCATAGTGTGTAGTTTGACTGAGAATTATTTCTTAGTATGGAGACCACTCATGTGCCCATCCTCATTTTTAATGCAGTGAAAACATTCAAGTTATGAGACACAAAAGTAGGATGGAGAATCCAGTGTAGGAGTACACTCTCGGGTAGTGTGAACGGAAGTAAAGGAAACATTGGTGAGTGTGCAATAGAGGAACAAAACCTAGGATTGCAGTTGAGAAATGTGGGGGTAAGAAACATTTTTTCCAAAGAGAGTTGGGTGGAGATATCTATGTGTATGTGTGTGCATTGCAGTGTGAGGCCAAGTGAGTCTGTTCTACAGAGATAGGATGAGAGTGTCTGTGTAGAGGAAAGACACCCCAAGAGAGGTTGTATTGTTGTATGAGAAGAGGCCGAAGGTGCCTGTGTAGAGGAAGAAGGCTGAGTGAGCCTATGCTGCATTGTGGGAAGAAGAGAGAGCGAATGGAATTGAAGGGGCTGAGAATTGAGAGTATGATGTTGAAGAGGAAAGTGCAAAGTGTGTTACATGTTAATGAAATATGTTGAGTGAAATAACGAGTCGCTGCAGAGCGAGTAGAGAACAAAGAATGCTGTGTGGGCCAAGGGCTGAAGAAAAATCATGATATTAGGCAGAGTGGCTGCCATATACAATGAAAATTAGTTCCTTATTGAGTATAGGTTGGTTCCTGCATAGATGAAGTTGATGCTTCCATATCTAGTGGGTTTCTGAAGAAGGTTTGGGGGTTGATGCCTCTTGCAAATTGTTGCTTGAAAAAATCTAAGGAGCTACAAGTTGGTGCTTGGAATGTGCTTCATATGGTGCTTTTGGTAAGTTGATTAGGTGTCTACAAAAGGAGGGAGTTAGTGATTCCTACTAGTGGGTGCTATCAAATAATCAAAGGGAGTTGGTGCTTCCTGCGAGTGTTGGATTAGAAATAGATTAATGTAATAGAGGACGTGCTCTTATTTTACATCAATAACAACAACAAGATTTGGTGGTTTTTTCCTAAAAGGGTTTACACATAAAATGTATATGTACAATGTGTATGCTTGTGTTGGTTTATATGGATGTTGTTTTCGTTGTTAATGGTTTCTCTCATATAATGGATGCCAAGTTTGAATGAGGAAAAATAATTTGGCATAAAATTTGAAATTAGCCTTAATACTGATTCACCTCCCTCTCAGTTTTAACATTGTTTCCAACATCCTTATCCTCTATCAAACATTTGAGGTATGACTTGTCTTATGATGATGTCTTTCAAGCTGCGAAAGGTAAGGAAGAGACCATAACTAGGATAAGTAGAAAAATTTGGGTAATCCACATAGTGGATCAATACTTCCCAAAAGGCTGAGACCTTTCAATTAAGGGTGAAACCTGGAAAGAGAAGTTGGATTTCTACTAGTGTGTCGCCAAGTTTTGATGCTGTGATAAACACCCTCCAAAATTTTTCCTACACTTGAATTTTGGAGCCTACTAAGGTTCTTACAATTTGTCCCTCTATCGTCATTTCATTGTCAATTAATGATTGTGCTAAATGCTTGAGTCTTTTTCTGAAACTCTAAGTCTCAAAGTCACTTGCTCACACATGCCCATTCGTTGGAGAATTTGCAAGCACGCTTCCTTTATGCAAGATTGAAAAAGCATTGCAAAATCCCTCAATAAATTTCCTATTGAATTTCCAACATATGTCAAGAGTTAGTGCACACTTTATTTGATAGTCTCCCTCACTTTAGTCACATTTGTACTACTATTTCGGTGAACTCTACCAACTGTTGCTTTTTGCACACCATCGCTTTCACAAGTGTTGATTTTGTTTATTTTTCTCGTTTCAATTTAATAAGTGTCATTTTCATGTTATTATTTTCTCTCTCATGTGTTGCTTTCAAAGTCATTCGCACTTGCAAGTGTCTTCTTCATGTTTTCTTCTTGTCGCATGTGTTTTTTATTTTATTTTTTTCACTCCTGTATGAGTCACACCTTCTCACATCACTAGAGTTAGTTATAGCACACCCACCCGCATTAAATCGTCCTACATATCATTATAATATGCACTAGACACATTCCTACAACTTAGCACACATTTTAGTCATAGTCGTCAATTTTGCTGCAATTTGTGTTGTATGTGTCATAATGTGTCGCTTCAATTATCACACTTCAAAATAAGTGTCACTTTGTTGCCATTTCAAGGTGTGACTAATTTCCATGAGCCTTGTGTATTTCTATGGCTGGTATTAATGGAATTTATGTGTGTGATCCATGTTTTAGTCTCAATAGAATGTATTTTTCTCTCTTACTTTATTGGTCCCACACTTAGCCAGTTTGGAGCTCTTCTTAGTCCTCTTTCCCAGTGTAGGTTGTAAAGGAATTAAGCCTATTACCAGGTGATGAGGTTATCCTATCCATGAGACTCAATTATTCAATATTTCTCAACAATAATTTTTCATTAAGTTCTCTTCAAGTCCACCTCAAATCTATGCACATTAAGAACATACCAAGGACAATAACCTAACCCTTGTTGTTCATACTGACTCACTGCACTGAGTTCTCATCACATCTATCTTGCATGGAACATAGAGCACTCCTAGATGAACAAAAGGACCCATTTCCATTGCCTTGCAGAAGAAAAATATGCAATGAAAAGGCCCTCTTATCCTCACAGTGTAGTGAAAACCCTCCTAGGAAAAGTGACTTTCCGTTTATGGCTTCCCTCAGTGAAAAGCACATTCCAGATGAACAGTCAACCACTGTTGGGCCAGAATGCGCTATCATAAGAGGAAAAATACATTATAGATGAACAATGACCCCTTCTTGATAAAAAATTATGCTATCCTTAAGGCTTCCTCTTCATATCAATGCAAAACACAGTCTCAAGCCTCAATCCCTCAACCTTGTTCCTTGTTCTTCCCCTCTATGCTAAATCCTTTCTCAAGCCTATTTATCTCAATGAATAACATAGTAATAATGAATAATGAAGCCTTCCCATGCCAATTTTGATTTGAACCATTCCTTCCTTATCAAGCCTTCACCTTTTAATCCTTCCACAAACTGAACATAAGCAATTCATTCCATGAGCTAGGTAGAGGTATGATAGATGGTTCTAAGACTAATTTTCCCTTGTCATGAGTGATCTTCATTGGCGTATAATCTTAACATGGAAAGGATGAGCTCAAGGAATATTTAAAGGAGAAGACACAAAAAATCACTTTTAGGGAGAAGTGAAAATGATAACTATCATGAAGACATGAAGTTGATCTTGGACCATAACAAAAAGAAGACATTAACTAATGACTCAGAAGATTCCAATAATGATCCAAGGCCTTATAGAGGGTGAAGATAAGAAACAAAGTGGATATTTCATGAATATGAAGTGCTAATCATATCATATCGTTCAGTTAGATTAATAATATCTTCTATTTGAAACTTCTATTTTAATAATTTATTTTATATACTACAAAAATAATCTTATTTAAATCCCATAGCACTAATTAATATACTCATTTAAGTTATACCAAACCATTTCCTTCGCAATAATTCATATGAGATCCTAACAATTCATGGATTCATATATTAAGTTCCTATAATATCAATGTAATTATTTTAGTCTATCGACACTAAACACATTTTCCGCTTATCAAAATTTCCCTTTTCCCAATGTATTTATAATCCATGGGATCCATCCAATAAAAATATGTTTCTTAATTCCTGACACATTTGAATTATATACATTGCTAGCTTCCTATACTTTGACTAAATTTATATTAACACCATCATCGACATCGTTTTAACCTTAGTAAGGTCCTTTATATTTTAATCTCATAAATGTATGTCATATATCAATTGCATTCAATATGGTATATATATGCTGGTTTTTTTAAGAATGCATTACATCCACTTATATTAATAACCTAATTTCTCAATCACAGTTTCCATGTGGTATTTATTTCAGGGTTTACACAACAATTTCGATATAGTTTATAAAGTCTCTATGAGTCCCTTTAACATGCATACATGTCATTTTTTTGTGCTTTCACACATGATCATTTTGACCTACCAAACCAACAGTGGCGATTTTATTTGTAGGGTCAATGGTGATGAGAGTTTTAGGGTTTTACTTGTGTGTAATCACTACCCCCTACTCTCATCAATTTGTTCATTCCCTCATTTCATTTGTAGCTTACTTCTCTGCAGCTAAGTTTCTCGAGGGTAAATATCTTTAAAAACGACAACGAAGAGATTAAATTCCATTTCATCTTTGTCATTCGTTGTATTGCTAATTCCATTGAACATGAAATTGTACATTGACTCACTCAAGGGATTAAATTCAGAGCTAATATTTTATACCGTGACGCCATTTCTATAACATTCGATTTGTTCTATAACTAAAATTTTTAGGGTTTTAAATTTTCGTAGACTAATCCTTTCATTGTTTTTTTTATTAGGTCCTCCTATTACATTTACAATGTTTATTGGTCAAGGGTTTGCTAGAAAAAATTGGTCAATAACTTAAAAGTGTTACAAATCTTATTTTTGTAATAATAAGATCTTTATTTTTTCCTTCTAACAAAAAATCCTTTCAAGTAATCTTCTCGTGATAGGATTTAAATTAATTATTGTGTCTCGTTGGATTCTTAAATAATATAAATTGGTTTTAATATTTATGGCTTGATTTTAATTGTAGTATTTCTCTCAGAGGTGCTTCTCATTGGACCAATTGTTGAGGTTATAGGTTTTATTACCTTTACTCTTCAACTCACCTATTTCTTCAAATTACAGGTGAAACATGTATAATTATCTCATCCACACATTTATATTGAGTCCTCTAGTCCTATGTCACATAGTTTCTCTACTAACTTGTTGTTTTCACAATATTTTATTTTAGGGTTTGTACCCATTTCATTTATACATTCCTTTCTAATTTTGGGGCTAGAAATTATTGTTCATAGTGATATCACAACTTTCCTCTTTGTTTTGTTATTATATTTAAAATTTATAAAGTTTTATGGTTTTTTCTTAACCCTAGAAGTATTATATCCTCATTCAGGTCTCAACGTTATTCTCTGAACCTAGTGATGGGTCCCATCATTAGGTATATTTTTGAGTTCATTGTACTATCCTACAACCCTTAAAACTCTCCTCTTATCACATTAATTCACCTTTTTTTCCATAATATGCTTAGTAGGAAGACTAAAAGGTTTTTTTCATATTGTATGGCCTAATGTGATTAATCTGCAAGTCAAAGAAGTAGTTTTGGAGATATTTACCATGCATGGGGCTTGATGGAGACACCTAGAGAGAATATAGGGAGCTTGTCCACCTCATTAACTCCCTAACGCGACTTGATATCACATAATCCTCTCCAAAACTCGAATTCAATGGCATCCAAGGAACTCCAAGTGAATGAAAAGGAAAAAGGGAACCAAATCCACAAATCTCGAGATTTTGGAGGGGGGCATTCCTCCTTTCAAGGAAGCTACCCCTCAATAATTTTTGTATAAGTAAACTTGTTGAAAGGCTAATTAGGATTCAAATTTTTGTTGTAGCTAGGAGTTTCTATTTAGATCGTAGTGATTGAAATTTTATTCTGATCTTTCATATGATGAATGAGACTATTATTTTCTGTTAATGAGAAGTTTACCATTGATCTGCATCTGAGTTAGTTTTAGAGGGATGAAACCCTTGGGTTTGGGCCCAACCGAGAGGCTTTAGTCCCTCCCTTGTCTTTACATCTTTTTATTGTTTCAAATCATTGCAATCCTTATATTAGTTCAATATATATTATATCATAAAAAAATTGTAATTGCAGGCTTGCCTATCACCTCTCCTGTGGGAAGAATGGTTGGAAAGATCTACAATAACACCTTAAAAATATTTGTTTATGATTTATTGGCAATGGATAAATGTTAGTTTTCCTGCTTATTCTATGCAATTTAGGAGTTAGCATCATTATCTTGAGTGATTAGAGTAGTGTTGTGGGTTATAATATATCTTAATCAAATTCAAATCATCTTTTCCATGATAATTTGTCTCATTGCATTATTGGTAAGTTGATGCATGTATCTGGCTAGCTGCAGTGAATGTGCTGATATGAAGGGGTGGGAACACTTTTCCACATCCACTTGGACCTTTCCATATTACTCTCATGTACCTCACCTTGCTTCCAAATAATTTCTTAGAATTCACTCTATTAAGGCAAATGAAGGACACTGTGGGCATCAACTTTGGTGCAAGATAGACCTCTGAGGGCTATTAAGCTTAGCTAAGGGGATCCCACACCATTCATTCATCACTTTATACCTTCATGCACCTTTTTCCACCTCTAATACATCACTTCCATCATTAAATCACTCCCATACCCGCTCCTATAGCAAAACGAGGCCTCTTGTATCAATACATGCCCTCTTGTAGCAACCCTGAAACTTTGATTTCTTCAACCAGTTTTGATCCAAACATGGAATCTAGCATGATTAAGTTTAAAAGTAGCCCCCACACTATGATTTGATTATTAGGGAAGACTTTAGGACCACTTCAAACTCCTCCTTTCCTCACTGCAAAAACTAGGTAAAAAAATAAAGTTAGAATTAGTATTTTTTATTCATAAGAATGTTAAAATTTGGATTCCTTGTTTTCAAGAAATTCTGAGTAGATAAATGATGCATAAAAATAAGTTATTGACCTAATTAAATGTGCTAGTAGAGTAGCATGATCTACTTTCACAAGTAGACTATCCTTTCCCTTTAATGCGATGTCAATTAGTATTTACATTTAAATGAATGGAATTTTCACTTTTGTAGTTAGAATCATGTTCATTTATACCTTAATGAGAAGTTTTCACTATAGTTAGTTGGAGGAATGGTATTTGAATACCCTGATCTAATTTCATTAATAGGAGTGACATGAGTAGAACCTAACCTACTTTTCATATAACACTGTCACCTCTATGTTTGTATGAACCCCAAGTTAATAATTAAAGTTGAGAAGCCCTTGAGAGTTGCAACATACTTAATTCAATACCAGGGCTCATCACTTTTTGGCATTGTTGTCGGGGAGGTGTCTAAGCAGGTGTTTTTTCTACTTAATAATTGTTTTTTTTGTTTTTTTTATGCATTAGTCTTATTGATTTGAAAAAAAAGTGAAAAATTAAAAAAAAATACTTTTTTCTTTCATGCCTCGTAGGAGTAGGGATAAACAAGGGAAATTCTTGCCAGAAACCCCCACCTCCTCAAATAGTTAACCTTCATTCTTTTTCAGTGACTGTGAAATTCCCTCTTTGACTACAGGGGAGTTGGAAAACCATTTAGGAGAGGCACTTGAAATTTTTGAAGAACCTATGGAAGAAGAAGAACCTATCTCACCTACCCAAGCTATGGATGAAAACCAAAATAATGAGATTTGCCCTATCAGAGAAACCAATGGAGAGGCTAGAATGAAAAATGTAAGCCCTTATTCCCTTCCACATTTCCATGGCCTAACCTCTGAGGATCTTGACACCTTTATGTTTTAGTTTTCTGTAGTCTGTAGGACCTATGACTATGCCTCTAATTAGAAGAAGATGAAGTTGTTTCCTTCTACCCTCAAAACTGTAGCCTTGTGTTGGTTTATGAGTGTGACTTGGAGGCAACATCACTACCTGGGCCCAAACACAACAAGCCTTCAAAGAAACATACTGAGATTACTATAGGTCCAAAGAAAAAAAGGAGGAAATATTTAGGATGACCCTTGGGACTAATGAATATTTGGAGGAGTATGAGGAAAGGTTTCAAATCAATTATAAGAGGGCCAATTGTACCCTTGTTCCTGAGTCACTCAAGCTAGTTCTTCTCCGAGGGATTAGGGAGGAGGTAATGGAAACCCTCAACATGCTATCTGGAGGAGATATCTACCAATTTCCTTATGATGACATCAAATTGCATTCAAGAATCATTCTAGGGTTGTTAGGAAGAAGGGTAGGTCTAGCCAAAGCTTGGTCAATTCCTCTCCCTCCACAACAACCATCAAGTGTGAGATAATAAGTATGTTGGAATATTTTAAGAGCGAAATGCTACATACCTTTTCCTTGCAGATGCATACTATGGAAATCAAAAGAAAGCAAGAGGATGTAGAGAGGGCACTAACAATATTTTCCCCCAGGTGTACTAAAGTACAACATAAGAATGAATGTCCACTGAATGTCATAGAATTATGCTTATTCTATGAAGAGAATCATGTGATAGATAAATGTCCCTCTCTGCTAAGTCTTAAGGCTGTATACTAAGGAGGGGAAGAAGGTGGGTCCGAGTAGTTGTGCTTCATTAAACAAAGGATACCCCTAGGTCCTCGACCATATCAAAAATTCATGAAAGGTGCACATTACCCTCACTACAATCCATATAAAAAATGCACCTTACCAGCCTTGGTACCCTTCCACTCATCCATCATGGTCCACACCTCCTCCTTGGTCTTATGCTTCCCAATATCCTCCTAAGCCTATCAACCCTCCTTTCAACCATATCCACCCCAACCTTCCCAAAGGGGCAATCCCTCACTAGGGTGGAAGCCTCAAACCACCCATCCTCCTACTTTAATTCCTCAACCTCAACCTCAACCTCAACCTCAACCACAACACCCTCACCAAAATCCACCTAGGAAACCCCAAATTCCTAATCAAGCTAATTTTAACATTAACAACAAGCATGCACAATAGGTTTATAGTGGAGAGATATCCTAACCTGCTGATGTTGTGGAAATATAAGAGATCAACCTTAGGTATGGGAAGGTGCTCCTAGACAATCACCCACCTTCTCCACCTGAATAGATTGAGGAAAAGAAGGAGGAGAGTGTCCCTCAAGTCAACACACCTCCTTATCCTAAAAGTTTGGTCCAACCTAAACAACACACCCCAGAAGAGGTTGAAATTATAGGAGAATTGAAAAATTTATGTGTCAAGATACATCTTCTCGAGGCCATCAAAGATGTTCCTATTTACAACAAGATTCTCAAGGAGGAAATTTTCAAAAGGCTTGGGAGAAGAATAAGAGATACTCCCATAATCAATGTTGTTGAACAACTATCTGATCTGATGCTTGGGAGGGTGATCACTCAAAATACTTGGATCCTGGTAGCCAAGTAGTAAATGTGCAAATTGATGGCATTATGGTCCCTCATAATTTGATTTATCGTGGGGTTGCAATCAATGTAATGACCAGGGGAACCATCCTGAAACTCAACCTCTAAGGGGCTTTGAGAAAGATCACTACAATGTTGCAACTTGTATACATATCCATAGTAGCTCCTGAAGGAGTTATTGAGGATTTCATGGTCTCCATTGACTCCTAGGAGTATCCCACTGATTCCTAGACCTCCAGCCCAAAACAAAGTTTAATGACTATACTCTCATTATAGGAAGACCTTGGTTGGCCACTGCTGATGCTTGCATTAGTTGTAGGGTTGGAAACATAACTATTAAAAATGGAAATTTATCAAAAAAAAACTTGCATTGTATCCTCCTACTTAGCCTTCTGTTGAGCATGATTTACCCTTATGGTCAGAGGAGGAGGAAGAGGAATAATTTCAACAGACATCCCTTTACCCAGTCTACACTCTAGACACTATTATACGTGGGAGGAACCTTGATGAAGATGACCTTATCGACCACATATTACATAATCATCCTCCCACTGCCATACTAGTTGAGGAACTAATAAAAGAGCCCGAGAGTAGTCCTTGGACTAAATTGTGCTATGTTGACTCTAACCTAGAACCTACAAAGATTGTGGACATTGGCCCATCCAGAACTCTAAAGATAAACCCCTCTCTTATTGTTGAGCAGGAAGAACAATTATATATTGTGTTGAGGCAACACCTGAATTATTTTTCTTAGGATTATAAGGAAATGAAAGGTGTGCATTCCTCAATTCGTACTCATGATATTTACATCAAAGAGGGATGCAAGCTTATGCAAAATCCCAAGAGAAGGAAGATACCAAATCTTAAGGAAATTGTAAAAGAATAGTTGCAGAAATTACAAGATGCAGGGTTCATATATCTCATTTTAGATAGTGACTGGGTGTCACCTCTTAGTTTAGTCCCCAAGAAAAATGGGAACTTGAGTATTTGTGTTGTTTACCTAGAACTTAAAAATGCTACAAAGAAGGACCATTGTCCTTTTCCCTTAATTGACCAAGTCCTAGATGGCCTTGCAAGAAACAGATTCTTCTCCTTCTTGGATGGATTTAGTGGATACATCAAAATCTAGATCAGCCTTGAAGGCCAAGATAAGACCACATTTACATGTCCTTAGGGTACCTTTTCCTATAGAGTCTTCCATTTGGTTTGTGCAATGCCCCTTCTATGTTTTAGAGGGCAGTTCTAAGTATCTTTGTTGAAATTCTTCATGAATATATTGAGATACACATGGATGATTTCACTCCTTATGGATGTGACTTCTAGGAATCTCTTTCTAATCTGTGAAAAGTCTTAAAGAAATGCATTGAAATGAATCTTTCATTGAGTATCGAGAAATGTGAATTCTTGATGAATTCATGGACTATCCTCGACCATTATATATCCAGGGAAGGGACATGAGTTGACCCAAACAAAATTTCCATCATTATAAAGGTCCCTATGCCTAGAAAACAAAGAGATGTCATGAGTTTCCTTGGATTAGCTAGGTATTATAGAAGGTTTATCAAAGAATTTAGTAAATTGTCTTCCCCCTTTTTTGGATTGCTGGATAAAGATTCATTTTTTTTTGGAAAAACAAATATCAAAAAGCCTCCCAAGTTTTGAAAGAAAATCTAACCACTGCACCCATCCTTAGGGGTCCCAACTGGGGATTACCTTTCCATATACAAATATATGCCTTAGACAAAGATGTAGGGGAAGCCTTAAGACATGGAAAAATAATTTCCCTATGATATATATTTCATCAGTGAAAACCTTCCCAAAGATGAGTTAAATTATCCTATCACTCAAAAGGAAGTATTGACAATGGTACAGCCTTTGAAATTTTTTAGGCATTATATCAGTGGATATTTGAATTTTGTTCACGCTGATCATGCAACCATTAAATGCTTAAGGAATACAATTGATCTCAATGCTAGGATAATTATATGGTTTTTATTATTATAACAATTTTATTTGACTATTAATGATAAACCAAGGAAAGAGAATGTGGTTGCATATTTCTTGTCAAGACTAACCCTACCTATAGGAAAGGAAGCAATGGTGGATAATCAACATCCAGATGCACATATCTTTTCCATCTCAGTGATTTATCCTTGGTTTGCTAATATATCAAAATACTTGGTTGCTGGAGGTTCCATCTTAATCTATCCCTCAAGGAGAACAAAAAAATTGTCATGGAAAGTGCCCCATTCACTTGGATTGGGGGTAATATTTTAAGATTAGGACAAGATCAGATCCTAGGGAGATATGTGAGGGAAGAGGAGGTCTTTGACATCCTCTTAGCATGCCATGATGGACCTTATGGGTCCCACTTTGCTACTAAGAGGAAAACCTTCAAATTTCTACAATCAGGTTATTATTTGCCCACTTTACGTCAAGATGGAAAAATGTACACCACTAGGCATGATCAGTGCCAAAGGATGGGTAGACCCACACCCAAGGATGAAATGGCCTTACAAATTCAAGTGACTTTAGAGCCATTTAAGAAGTGGGGCATGGATTTTATTGGACCTATTTATCCCCCACCACGTCAAAATAGATATATCATTGTGTGGACTAATTACTTGACTAAATGTGTTGAAACAAAGGTAGTAAAGGCAACAAATCAGAAAAAGGTGGCGAAATTTCCGAGGGAGAACATCTTCTACAAGTTTAGTTTTCCAAGGGAGTTAGTCACTGATCAAGGGGAACAATTCACATCAAATATGTTTGAATATCTCATGAAGAAACACCACATCAGAGCACCGAACATGTGTTGGGAAGGGGTCCTTAGGGTCATGTTGGTGTCAAAGTCTTGGTAAATTTTGTAATATATTTTTGTAGCGAATGTAAACTCTCCACGAGATGTGGAAGCGAACCGCGAATCTAGTAGAAGTCAAAGGGGCTTTAGTCCCTTGGGTGGGTTGGTGATAGAGTGGTTTTGAGACCAGTCCATGGTCTGTGGACCATGGTATTGTAAAGAAAATGCTATATATAGATGAGTCATAGCGAGTCTTAAAAAGTATCTAATCGTGAAGAACCATTGTAAGGGTAAGGTGCTAATTCAAGAAATTTTTGTTTCCTATACTTAGGTGAAAGGGGAAGGCTCCTGCAGCTGAGTGCGCAAAGACCTTGGTAAGTCCGCAAGCTGAGTGCATGGGCCCCTGCAGCTGAGTGCACAGGGAAAAGAAGTCTATAATTGAACGAATATACTTAATAAAGATGTTTTGAGCTGAATCTAGTGCATCTGTGTCTTATTATTTACTTCTACAAAGTTTATGTATCTTTGCTCGGTGTTATAATTTACATGAATTAATGCTTGTTTACTGCGCGAAAGTAGTAGATTTGTAATCGTTATGCATGATAGGTTTAATTAGGAACCTTCACGAAGATCTGGAAGCTATTTAGATATATTTTTAGCAGTTATCTGTTAGAAAGGGTTAAAGGCGTGCGAAGGTAGATCTAAGCCATAAGGACTAGAAGACCACATTAGATAGTTCTCCGGATGTAGAAACCTAGTCCTAGCATCCCCAAACACTGCTTCGGGTGAGAATGTCACTTGTGCTATGCAGGTTGTTTCCGAAAAGGCCAATAGTTAGGGTTTTGTTGGTTGGCGCAGATAACAATGAACCTGGATCAAGCCCCATCAAGCCAACAAATGGTTCTGTTTCCAGGACCGAGATCTATATGAGGAATGTGTGATGTCGAACAAGTGGTTTCCTACTAAGAAGGAAATCAATAAGTGCGATAAACAGTTGCAATTGTTTGCATATTAGGAGAATAGAAACCCACAATTATCCAAGGAACATTGGCTGAATAGATCCCTATACACAGACGAGACAAAAGCCTTTTTCTGTTTCTTTCCTTGCGAATTGCATGAGTGGTTGTCTAGATTAGCAGACAGTCAGGGTAGTTGGAGGCTTGACAGTTCTATTGTGTGGACTCCAAAGCTAGTGAAGCACCTGGAAGCTTCATAAAATAACATCGTGCAGGCTGTTTATCACTGCATTGATCGTATCTTAGTAGGATTCATCACTAAGCTTCCAATTGACACGACCATCAACTATACCGCAGCAGAGCATAGGTTCTTCAAGGGACCACGAGGTAAGTATTTAAAATCCTTAAAAACTTGAATTAAGATGTTTTTGTGTGAAAAGGGGTTATGCCATTACCTTCATGTTTGGGACTACGCGAAGCAGAAAAAAATTCTGAAGGAATGGAGAATCAAGGTCTGAATATAGGCTGATGTTAGGATCCTCTTCTAGTGACAACGAATGAACTATTCTGAGTACACCGAAAAGTGCACTACATATAGTAAGTTAGGGTATCCTAAGGATACATCACCCATCCACTCCATCTCCACCTTCAACTCTGCCGCATACATCTACACCGTCACCTCCACCTCCACCTCCGCGTCAACCATTCAACATGGCAAGCACAATGAAGATGTCGATATTTAAAGGGGTAGGGAACAAAGACCCTGAACAATTCTAGTTCATTGCAGATGATGCGTGGAAAACACAACAGATTACTGATGATAATATAAAGAAAGTGTAGATGGTCACGACATTGCAGGATAGGACGCTGACTTGGTATATCAAGTTCTGTTAAGACAGACCTGGCACGACGATGGCATAGACTCAACAGGCGTTTAGCAATGATTTTAAGAAGCCTATGTCTCAGGCGCAGTTTGTAACTGAGTTTAAGGAAATACAACAGAGGGTAAATGATTCTTTGTGGGATTTTGATCAGAGGATAAAATTCCTAATCTGGTAGGCTAATATGAAGATCACAGTTGATCAACACAAAGACTAGTACATTGCTTTGTTGTTGCCTCATTTGAGATTACCATTATCAAAGAAGAAGATAAGAACACAAAAAGAAGTTGTGGAGGTCGCGATGAGGTTAGAAGATTCACGAGTATAGGATACAAATGTTGGAGTACAAGAAATTCAGTCGCAATTGGCAAGTTTGCACATGGAGTTGTAGAGTTTGAAGACAAGAAAGGATGCTTAGACCGAGGTGTGCGCTGAAGTGTGGTGCATAAAATGTAAGGATAAGGGACACGATAAGGATCATTTCCTTGTTTATCAGAATTATTTGATTGGAGGAGTTATTGTACCTTTTAAGCTTACAAAAATTGTGGGACCAAGCATGAGAGTACCATTATGGTGCACCATCTGCCAAATAGCCAAGAAGCACACAACTGACAATTGTCACCTCTTACAAAAGTTTTTACAGACTCTCCAACAATTGTTTTGTAATTTTTGTAAATCGGTTGGGCATGATGAGTGAAACTACTAAAGCTATGAATTAATGATGGAGTGGACCCCTACTTATCAAATGCAAGAAAAAAATCAGCCTCAGGATCATGGTGTAGGTGCAGTGCATGGAGGATTCTAGGGCCATGGAAGAGGAATAGGAGGAGGGGCTGGTTGTGGACAAATCACTTGTTATAATTGTGGTGAAGCAGGACATTTTGCACTTGACTATAAAAACCCAACACATCCATCCTTTCAGTATTGCAGACAATTTGATCATGTGATAGAAGACTGCCTGGTGCTAATAACAAAATTGCAGGAGAAAAATACACAACAACTTATGTAAAACATACAGATGATGAGGTCAGAGCCTCTTGAATAGGACCATAGCATCAATATCATAACATGAAGTGGTATGGCCATAGGAGAAGATAAAGGAAAGCAACCAGAAACCAAAGGATGGGTGCACAAGGCTACTGAGAAGGTCAACTTTGAACGCAACAGGGCTAGAGACAATTTTATGGAGGCCAAGAATATATTTGCTGAAGCTTCTATGTCAGGGATTGAAGAGAAATTGATTGAAAATAGTGAAGTACAGGAGTTGTATCCCTCACTATTGGCTACTTTTCTGAAAACTTGTATGAAGTTGTTGCAAGACAAGAAGGTAGTAGAAGGACTCCAGGGGCTAATTGATAATTGTACAGGAAAAAGTAAGACTCCTTCAGAAATACGCGCTATAAGGAAAGTGGGTAAACATAAGAAGCAGACAGGGAACAAGATGAGGCTGACCGCGCATATTAGAGAATATGAAATGGATCAACTAATCTTAGATCTGGGATCTGATGCAAATGTACTACCTAAGAAGACATGGGAGATAATGATCAGACCTATGATACAATGGTATCCTATATAGTTGTGCATTACTAACTAGTAGAAAACCATTCGAATGGGATGCCTGTATGGGGTAACAGTTGATATTGAGGTAGAAAATAGTCTGGTCGATTTTGAAGTAATTGAAATAGTGGATGGCAACAATCCTTACCCCACACTACTAGGAATTGATTGGGCCTTTGACATGGATGCCATCATTAATCTGAAGAAGTGAAGGATGACATTTGAGAAGAAGGAACTTAGGATTATCATGCCACTAGACCCCGCTGAAGGAGCACGCTACACTAAATCGGTCTGCGACTGTGTGGGGCATGATGATCTAGATCAGATATACAAGATAACCGTGCGCAATGAAGATCGGATCAATCCCACTACAGATGGGTGAATCATGTGGGATAGAGATAGTTCCTATACCTTAGATTCAGATGAATAACTTGAGCACTGACAGAATAGGTTGCATGAAGTTTCTATGCTATGTTGCAATATGATGACAAAATCATTGCGGTGCATATCCACGAAGGTAAGAAATCTCCTGAATTATGATGGTTTAAATGATGTTAATTTATTCTTGGATGAGTTTGAATGGGAGGTGCCCAAAGAACATCGATTCCAAGCACTTCATCTGGCACTGTGCGCTACACTTGCTAGTTGGTGGGGTACGCACAAGGATAGCTTCGCTGAATGGAAAGTGTACAAATGAATGATGAAGCTAAGGTTAGGGTACGTGAATAGCCGCTTGATAGAGAAATATTCAGGAAAGGATTATCGACGCAAGCATTTGGCGTGATGGACTAAAGCTTGGGGGGAGGAACCTCAACTAGAATGGTTACATAGCCTTTGTCACACCCTAGATACTATTCTAATGAGTTGGTACTTCGAAATGGAGCTACACCATGGGATGCCCAACTGGGATATCCTAAGGGAAAGTTTCTTGTTAACTTTCACTTTGAGGATAGGTTTGCGTGTATTGATGAAGTGCTCTAGGAAATTGAGACCGCAATCTTCAAGATGCCTAAGGAGCCATTAGAATGGGTTCATTCGGACTGGAACACATAGCTGTCACATGCACTAGAATGCTACAATGTGGTTGCAGAAGAACAAGAAAAGTTTCTGTGAGATATCAACATTCTATAAATTGAGGGGAAGCGCGAGGCTGAAGGACCCAAAGCAGCGAACCCTCATATAACAGAACCCCTAAAGACTAGGTAAGTAAACATTGGGTCCAACACACAGCGTAAGTTTGCAAATATAGGTGATTACTGGGATGGAGATACAGTGGATAACATGGCAGAACTACTGCTCAAATACAAGGACTTGTTTCCTACCATGTTCTCGAACCTAAAAGGAATAGTAGGGGATCTGGGAGTGATGAATATCACCTTAAACATCAATGCAAAGACTGTGAAACAGAGACCCTACCGTCTAAATCCTAAGTATAAGGAGAAGGTGCTCAAAGAGCTGGACAAAATGCCAGAAGCTTGAATAATTGAGCCAGTAGAAGAGTCTTATTGGGTAATATCTATGGTTCTCCAAGAAAAGAAGCAACAAGGTGAAATTAAGATATGCATATCTAGGTTTTAACCCCATACAGAAATTACCTACATACGGATTATAAAACACATAAACTAAACAATGCAAGAGCATAACACCTAAAACACATATACACAGAGATTTT
>APFE030654490.1:0-10313 GCA_000404065.3 Pinus taeda
TTCGAACATCTGCGTCAAAAGATGGGGGTTATTTTTTTATCATCACTCATGTTCATTCATAAAGATGTAGCAGGATAGGGGGAGTAGGTTGACAGGGGGAGTCTGTATGTATTCGTTTGCCATTGATGTCAAAGGGGGAGAGAGCAAAAGAATATTGCCATCAATAACAAAGGGGGAGATTGTTGGACACAGATTGTCATTGATGTCAATATGGCAATATTCGAGGAGCACACGGAGCCAAGAGGAGTAGATAGAGCCAAGAGGAGCAGATAGAGCCAAGAGGAGCAGACGGAGCCAAGAGGAGCAGACACAGCCAAAGAGGAGGAGACAGAGCCACCAGAGGAGCAAACAGCAAAGAGCTGACAGAGCAAATGGAGGCATGCAAATAAGCTAGAGCTTATATGCATGCATTTAACAAAACTATCAGAGCTTATACCCATGCATTTAATAGAAATATCGGAGTGCATGTTATAGCTCCAAATCTCACTCTTGAGGTTTGTGATGCTGCACTCATGGCCTAGGGAAACCCCTCTAGGCCAACCCCTCCTTCCAGACCTGGTCCAAAATTTAAAAAACAATGTTTTATTCCCTATACGCGACATTTCCCTGAGCTAAATGCGTGTACGCGTGTATATGTATATCCAACCTGCGTATATGTCTTAAAACACTTAAAAAAAAAATCTCCTTAATTTCGGGCAGAGATCACGGGTTTCACCTGTTGATTACTGTTGATTACCTGTTAGTGCTCATGGCCCAGCTGTTCCCAACGAATTCCCAACTAAAAAACTACTTTGGGAGAAGTATAAAAAGGCTTCAATGGGAAGGCCAAACGGGGGAGAAAAGAGAGAGAAAGATTATTATGCTGAGATTTCCCTGATCATGTCTGAAGATCCTAGTGCATCCTACACTTCCCCTATTTTACAGGAAACTCTTGTTTCCTTGTGTGTTGATGTCTTCATACTGCTTGAGATATCATGGAGTAATTCATGGAAGGAGTTTGTTAAAGGCTTGAGAGTGGACAAATCCGGGAGATGGTTCCGCTTGAAGCCTGCGAAATGATGAATCAGGTGAAATTATTCCTTTCTGTACTTTATTTGTCAATAATAAAAGAAACACATGTCTTTGTTCAATAAAGTAACTTATATCAACCAGGTGAAATTATTTCTTATGTACTTTATTTGTCTATAATAAAAGAAACACGTCTTTGTTCAATAAAGTAACTTATATCAACGACTTTTTTATTAGGAGATCATTACTAATAAAATAACATGTTTATTACTCAAAGGATCATAGCTTGAGTGGCTTGGTGAGCTATTCATTTCCTCATTTAGGAACCTCTTTGTGGCATTTATGAAATAGTTGCATTTGGTGTTAATAGTCAAATTTCCAAAAACATATTGTAACTAGCCCATTTGTAATATTTATAATAGTTCATTTTATAAACACTCCAACATTTTTTCATATTAAATAATTATTCAAATATATAAACTCACCTAAACACATCTCAACATCTCATCAAAATTGAAATTTTGCTATATCCACCAAAATAAAAATATAAAAAATTAAATAACTATACAGAACATTTAAATAATATAGACTTATAAAAAATTTACACAAAGAAATTAAATCATTTAGACTAATATTAAATCCGTATTTAAAATGGATACTAGAATGCTAAAATAATACCACTTTTGGTTTCAATTTTCCAACCATGTTGGAAGTCAGGCTCTACCTCTAACTTCATCATTTTTAACACACACCATTTTGTTCTTTGAGGTTCGAGAAGGGAACCACGTGGGCTGGCCGACGCACTAATCTATGCCACACCCTAAATTTCGTGAGATATGCAGCTTATAAATAAAGTTTCAAAAGGAATCAAAATAGTAATAGAGTTCCAAGCCAAAAATAAATAAATAAGGCGAAGACTAAAAAACATATACGAAGATTCCTCGTGGAATGGCAAAAATGGGTGTAGCCAGTTCCAAAAAGCTTTTGGAAAGTGTTAGTATCCCCGAAGACTATGTTGATCAATTAGTACAGGAATTTGCTTACGATCCAATTCGTCTACCACTTACAAATGACCCTGCTCAGGTTCTTTACAATCGCAGAACACTGGAGAATATCTGGGACGCCAAACATGAAGCCCTTAACCCATTCACCCGACTGCCCTTCAATATTAGCGATGCTATTCCCCAGGCTGAACTGAGGCAACAGATGTGTCAATACGTCGTGAGTAACGCAAGTCTACACGTCATTTCGGACTATACCAAAGTCCTGAGCGAGAGCGATATGAAAAATCTGTTAAATCAATTGGTTTCAGACTACAAGTCTCTAATTAATGCTGAGAAGGCGAGGAAGAGAAAGTCGCAGAAAAATCATTGCTGGAAGGCCCTGTGGCAAAGATTTAATCTGCTCCGTCTATATTGCCAGTACAGGGCAGAAAATAGGGAGCTGTTCTCTTCAATCAGGGGATATAAATGGTTGTACCAAGTAATAACTGAAGAGCTATTTTATTTATGCCGCAATTACTACTCTTCGTGTGATGATGCGAAGGAAGTGTGCAAAGAACTGGCTCGGTTCCTGGATGTTATGGGTTTGAATGACAGCGATTTGGCGAAGGCACCTGAGGACTTTATGTGGGCGTCTGTACACATTCTGTTTGACCTTGCAACAGAGTGCGATTATGTGAAAGTTCAGAGTATGGTTTTAAGAATCTACCGTCGGATTTTTTCCGACAGCGACCTTGGTCACAAGAAAGTTTTTTGCTCCTGCACGGTCCGTGTCGCCCTGTATATGTTAGGAGGGCGCGAGAATGTTAGTGACATATCTAATGAAGACTTGTACAACGGAATGGCAATTCTCAATGCTGCGTGGCTTCAAAACAAGTCTCTTTGCATTTCAGAGTTTGATTACGTTGACATTATCGTCAACGTTGTAAATCTTTGCATTTGCCGCCTTAAAGACCTTCATGATGCAGCTATAGCTGATCGTGAAAAACCCCATTACTGTGATGAACTTGATAAAAATGAGAAGAATATTTATTTGATAACCATAGCATTAAACCAAGGGCTCTGGTTAATTAATTCCATACTCACAGTTACGTCTTATGAGGAAAAAGAAGAGTTCTTCTCGGAATCCAAGCAGAAGTTGCAAGATTTAGATATAGTAAGCATAATTGTCCGGCTGGTAAGACTTGCTCTCGCTGGTTTCAAATATCTGTGGGCATCTCATGTGGAATTTGGTTTAAGTATTGTAGCGGCACATTATGGAGGAGGAGGCGATATAAGAAGAGACGAGGTGGTTCTAGTGTTTGGAGACTTTCTTAGAAGCAATAGTGTCGATACCTATGGCCCACTTGTTAAGGTGTTATTGCAAAACGTTTTGAGCGATATCAAAGCAGTTTAGGTGGTCACCATGGTCCTAGGATCGAGGAACCTAATTATTTTCCAGTTGTAAATTTTATTTATTTATGAAAGTTGATAATCTTTTCTCACTTCTTTATTTTACATATCTAGTCGAGCTAGGTATGCACTTTAATTGCAAATAGGGTATATCTTTGACCTACCTTGTACACTCTTTAGTACGTGATTTGATTCAGTAGGGTTGGTTTTTTATAACTTGACTTGAAAGATTGGTTTTACAGTAGATTAAGAGAATAATACTAAATAAGGGTGAAATATTCATCGATATGAATGTGCACAAAGTATTGAGAAAAAAATATGTAAAATCATTCTTGCGAAACAAGAAAAGCACAATCACTTAAATCGAATTAAATAAATTGTATATTTTGTTTTCAATATGAAGTATAGGTGGATTCTTGCATGTATGATGAACAATTGTGGAGGAGTTTTCAATTATGTTTTTACATTTATTTAATTTGATTAAAAATTCATTATAAAACTTTTTGATAACCATATATTACATGAGTCGAAAGTGGAATGTTTAGATGATTTCCCCTTATTGTTTTTATGAAACATGTTGGTGGCTCTTAGGTAAATACGTAGGTTATTTATTTTAAGTATTGAACTTTATAAATACCTAAATTAGTTTAATGATAATTGTATGGTTTTGTAGTTATTATGGTAAAAAAATATTTTATAATACAAAATATTTATGGAGTTATTTATATTTATGAGAAATGGTGATACAAAAAGTTATTCTTTATAAAAAAAAAACAATTCTTTACTCTTCTATAATTTTTAGCATTTTGGAAATGTTCTCTTTATGTGAGTAGGTTATGAGGTTGACATAATGTGACTTCTAGAGTTGACATTAATGACAACACTACCATCACATGATGTCAACCACTTAGTCAACATGCATCACACATGACCATGACCTTATTGACATCAATGCCAACACTACTGAAGATCTATCCTTGACTCATGAAGAAAATGAAGACTTACAATTTAGGTTATCCTAATTAGAGAAGAAAGTTAAAGAAATAGAGGGTAGTATGTTGAAAAAGGTGGATTTCTCAAATTCTCAGGGAAAACTTGAAGTAGAAATGGAAAAGAAGATGAATGGAAATAGGGAAGCAATAGAAATGAGATAGAAGGAATATAAATGAAGATGAATGAGAATAAGGAAGAAATACAAGGAAAATGGTACCACACTAGCCCCAATACTAGAACATTAAGTCACCACTAGCTCTTCCAAAGAAAGATCTTCTCTCTTATGCTAATGCTAGAGAATCCAAGGTGGGAGGTTCGAGTCCCAAAGTTTATTTACTTGATTTATGAGGGTGTATTTAGCAAATGAGGTGAATCTCCACCTTCCTCATGACTCTTGAGCTTCGAAAATGATTTTTTTAATTCTTACAAGAATTTTGAGAATTTATATGACTATAGAACTCAATAGTGACTCTTCATATTCCATGTGGGACCCTTTGTCTTCATCTTATATACATTTTCTCATTTTGTGAAATTACACAATTACATCCACAGATGATGTGGCGAGAAACTATGACACATGTGACTCATGAAATGATTCTTGTACAAGCCATCACTTGGAAATGATGACATGGAACTTCATGATGATGTGCCAATGCCAAGATTCTCTTCTTTGTTGGACATTGAATAAACCAATGCTCCATGTGTGTTTCGTGACATGGAATAACCACCTCTTGTGGATCCTTATATCTAGTGATGTCATCGTTGACTAACACATGCGAGTTTTAGTTTAGTGGTAATCATGATTCCCAACAAGTGGTATCAAAGCACAGGTCACGAGTTTGATGCACATTCGACTCATGTTGGGGGGGCTATTGTTGGACATTGCATAAACCAATGCTCCCCATGTGTTTCGTGACATGGACTAAACGCCTCTCGTGGATCCTTATCTCTAGCAATGCGATTGTTGACTAACACATGCGGGTTTTGGTTTATCAAAAATCATGATCCCCAATAATATTCATCTTCTTTCTGGATGACTTCTTCATAGTTCCAACTTCACAAGTATCTTCTAGCATAATCTCCTTCTCTTCCTCTCTAAGCATCATCTTGTCATGTCAATATATAGTACCTACAAGTGAAATCCACTCATGACCAGACAATGTGAGTCTAGAAATATCCTAGTCAAATTCTCTTCATGAAATCCATTGATTGACCCAGAACTGAGTACTAGACCAAGAGGAAGGCTTAGGTATTATGTAGGTCATAGTTCCAGAGGATAGGAGTGACAGACTGAGTTTTGAAACTACATAATGTGTAGTTTTGGAGGCCTCATAAATAGGATAATGTGCTCAACCGAGGTAGAATATTACTTGCAACTACGTAATGTGTAAAAAGAGATTGACAGGGACACATGATTGTGAAATTATGGGAAGCAAGGGACCGAGATTGAGCACAATGATCGCGTAATGCACAATCCTTGCAGGAAGACATTTCACATGGGATCAGTGAAGAAGACATGCAAATAAGATTGAACTTGAACATGATCACGCACTCAGAATAAATGATGACACAACATCAAACAAGCATCACTCAAAATCAACATCATCCCCTTTATGCGGCAACAAAACAAAATTCTCCTCCAAGTGCAACACTTAGGACACACTTTGCAATGACAATGACAACACTAGAATGACAATGCATAAAACTTTGGGAATGAGTCCAATACATGTCTATATGATAAATAGGACCCATCATTTCCAAATATTCCTCTTGAAATGAAGCCAAAAATATGTTTTCACAATATGTGACACTTCCCATGCCAAAAAATGACACTTCTTACAACAATTACAAAAGCTAAAAGAAAGTGAAAAAACACATGCTATAGCGAAGAGGACACAAAAGTTTCACTTGTATAAGTGAAAACAAGTAAAAATGGCAATCACAAAATTGAAAGTGACACTAATCAAAATCAAAGCACACAAAAGTGACAGTTGAGAAAACTCACCCGAGAGATGATATGATCGTAACCAACATTAGGGGAATTATCAATCTTGGGATTGATTATGCATTGATTTTCAATAAGGACTATGGAGTCTCTATCTCTAGGGACTATACAATCACTATCCTTGGAGATTACGCTAGCACGTCCTCTTGGGGTTTAGTCATCAACCACAAAGAATTGCGCAATGACTATTTTCACCATCTATGTAGTTATTATCAGCTAAGACTGCGTAGTTTTTGACTCTCACATAGATTGACATACTTGCTTGCAAGATAAGCGTTTGTGAATGCAACAAAAGTTAATAATGTGTAAGCAAGTGACCTTGATAATTAAGAAACATCAGTCAACCATGAAATGACTACGAGAAATTGACGAACAAAAGATCATAGGATCATAACTAAGCTCCAAAATTCAAGTTTAAGAACAATGTTCGAGGGTGTTTGTCATGGCAACAACACTTGATGACGCACTAGTAGAACTCCAACTTCTATGTTTGGGTCTTATCCTTAAGTGCAAGGTCTCAATATTTTAGGAACTATTGATTCAACATGTCAACTTCCTAGGATTTTGCACTTAATTGAGTTAAAGATATAGTCCCTTTTATTCCTTGCATGGCTTCAAACATATAAACATTAGAGTAGTCACACCTCAACTGTTTCGAAAGGGGAGAAGGATAATAAGTATATCGAGACTTTTAAGCACAATACATGGTGTTTCTCCACTGCCAGCGAGCCCTTATAGTACCCCAGTGGAGTCACCTCAAGTAGACACAAGCATCACTTCGCTACCAGTAGAATTGGAAAGTACCTCAGTGAAGTTTCTTGCTTCGCCTCTCTGTGTAGGAAGCCTTTCTATTCTTCACCCTTTATTTTATTTTCTTAAAGATATGCTTGAATCATTTATTGAACATTTATAACATGTGTGGAAGAGGGATCCTGACTTATTGAGAGCAGGAAAGGTTGCTCCTTGTTTAATGAATTTGAAAGATAACATAAGTTAATATACTCGTTTTAAAGCTTTTCTCCTTTCCCTTGTTTACTTGGTTGAGTTTCCATGTTGAAACACCATTCAATACAAGGCTAAGTCAAAATGAAGATCCTAATAAACATATGGGCTTCGTAGTTTTTCCAAAGACTTTACATCTGGAATGAATCATATTTTCCCCCCAAACATCACCAATTATAAACAAATCTAAACCAAGACAAAGAAGAGGATTACATATTAGCCAAGCATTGTTCATCATCACAATTTCCCTTTTCAAATTTTTCCACACTGTCTTTTGACCCAAGTGAGATAATTTTCATGCAGAGTCGTATTAAATAAAAGAAAGAAAGAAAAGACAAGGCATAAAATAGGAGAAAATAAAATGTAGAATGGAAGTAAATTTTAATTGAGAAGGAGCATGGGAAACAAACAAAGAAAACAATGCTAGGATCCATACCTTTGCCCATAACTTAATGAAACTTCCATAAACAAAAACTAACATAGAGACAAATCGTGTAACACAAAACCTACTCAAGGCATTGACCTAACCTAGTCTAACCATTGCAGTCATTCTGTCAAACACATGGTGAGCATGCAACCTACAGGTCATGAGTGCATATCTATACATAGAGATATGAAACTTATATGAGGTTTTCCAAGAATGACTAATTCACTCTCACAATAACTGATATGATACTGATTAGGTCATGCATTCATTAACCAATCATTCAATAATTAAAAGGTTATAAGAGCCATTCTAAAATCTGTCATAAAACCATGCTTATAACCAACATATAACCAGACAATCAACAATGATATAACAAACATCAAAGTGACATAATAAAAAGAATATTTACTCATAAATACAAGAGGAACTTAGCTCTTATTAACCATATGAAAATCCCAACCAAGTTAGGGACTTCCACGTACCATCCAACAATAGATTGGGCTAAACCAAATATTTTTTCATCCAATCATCCCCATGCCATATTCCAAACATGAATGTGCATCTCATGGGATAAACTTGTCCAAAAAAACAAGGGAACCTAGAGGTTAAACCACCTCCACCCTCACACTACCCTAATCTCACCTAAACCAATCTTGAAATCATAAAACAAAACCAAGCTTGGGTGCCTCAGAATTCCTTCACCATCCCTTGAGGAATTTCCTTATCTCCACCCACCTATTGAGGGCTTCTGGAGAAAACAATCACCACCTCCAATGCTTGGTATTTTCCTGAGACCACCTCACTCGGATCCAAAACCTTCCAGTAATCCAAATATCAACCAAGAATGAATCCCATCACACCATGGTTGTTTGGAAATTGCAAGGCAAGGATAAAACCATTGTTGAAACCTAGAAAAACTCATGCCAATGACAACAAATAAATCGAATACACACATGCATATATCATGCATGCCAAAACAAGCTAGGAAATCATACATGTGACTTGTTACTTGCAAGTATTCCCATTGAAGCCGCTTGATCCAACCTTTCCTTGCTTAATACTTGCTTTCATTTTTTTTCTTTTTCTTTCCTTTACTTTCCTTGACCATCCTTTGTTTATTTGATTTCCTTTTCCTCTTGGTGCTCTTCTCCTCTCTAGAACCAATTCCAAATCTCAACTGACAAAATGGCCCAAAATGATGCTATGATGTATTTTTATTATTGATGCCTCTAATTTCTTCACTTTCCCTATATTTTCCTTCAACTTCCTCCTTGCATGCAACCTGTGACCTTTCACCTTCCTTTTCTTGTAATTTCCTTTATTTTCATAAATAAAATGCCAATAATCCTTTTTTTCCTTTTCAAATCCTTTACTAATGCCTTTGCCAACTTCCCCTTAGTCATAATAAAAACAAGTGATGCCCACTAGGATACTTTTCCCAACATTTAGCTTGGAATATGTGTCCCATGACCTTGGTCTTTTTTTTTCCTTTTTTAACTTTATTACATGAACTTTTTAACCTGAAGTTGTTAAAGATCCCTCTCCCTTAGGGAAACGCCATCCTCATCGTTCAATGACACCTACAACCATCAAAACCACTGAAAGATCAAAACATACTATCCATGGAGCTATATAACCTAACTCGTTGCAATATATACGATGGACGACCTCCCCAAAAGAAAAAACCATCACAACAAACATGACAACATGACAACCATACTGCTTATTGGAGATTTGTAACAAAACCCATTGCAATATTTACAATATCAACCATACATAAATATGTACATATACAAAAAGTGCTTTACCTCAACTAGGAAATAATTAAGGATACATAGTCTGCATCTGATCAACCATCTCCCATGTAGCTTCACCGGGCCCAAAGTATGTGTTGAGATGTTTCCACTACAATATGCGTTGAGGTTCCATTTGGAATTCTCCTTCTGGCTCCATCTACAATACCGACCAATCAATCACATAATAACATCCTTTACATATATTTTAAGCAATGAAACATGGAAAACATCATGGAATTTCATTGTATGGGGCAATAGAAGTTTGTAGGCCTTTGGTCCAATCCTTTCAAGGATATTGAATGACCTACAATACTGAGGTGCTAACTTCATACATGACCCAATCCTCAAGGAGCAAGTACACATGCTCCCTAACCTGAAACCCCTTATATTCCCTATGTTGTTGTTGACGGTTTTGTAAATACATCAACTAAGAGGATCTCCCCAATATGAAGTCTGAACTAGACCTCACACCATTTGGTGTAGGAGTCCCATCTCGTGTAAAGGCTCAGTTCCCAAATCCTCAAAGATCTTCTTTCAATCTAGCTGTCAGTGCTAGATAGTGATGCAATGGGATCCTTGAACAATAAGGTAAGCATGCCTAGTGGGTGTGCAACACAACTGTGTCAAGGTTCTCTTAATAAAAAAGGGGGAAGAAAAGTGAGCCTCTAAGTTAGAGGCAGTAGTACCAC
>APFE030654500.1:0-12326 GCA_000404065.3 Pinus taeda
ACTGGACAGTCATCCAGAAGATGAACTGATCCATTTTATTTATGTATATAAATGTATGTTACCTAATGAATAATACAAGTCAGTTTTCTCTCGCTCATTTATTCTAGAGTTACCCTGGCCTGACATATTGCTTAATTAACCAAGTTATCGCAATTCTCGAGAGTTATTGGATTTAAGATTCGACTTACTTGTCTTCTTGTCTCCTCAATGGGGACATGGGGCTTCATTAAGCATATTCAACCATTTAAACAAATTCACTAGGAAACTCTATACATAAAATTTCAAAGATGTCTTCATACATGAATGTCTCCTTGAATTTTTCAATTCTCCAACAAAATAGTGGGGCTTCCTCATTAGAAAATATTTAGTTCTATCATCAAAACAATCTTCCACTTCTGGTTTAGCCAGTCATTCCTTCATATTACTAAGGCCTCAAAATCATGTCGTGGTCCCAATAAAATAACCATTTATTGGCCTTAATTGGTAAACTAGGGTCCACTTAAGTGTCCAACAAACATTATGTACTAGTCTAGCATTAACATTATCAATTATTGAAGCAAGGAAGGCCTCACTTGAGGAGCATTACCAAGGGATTAGATAGGTGGGGAGCTCTACATAATGAATTTATCATGCTATGATGGAGTGCTTTTAAGTAACATTCCATATACATTCGTTTAACACTATCCAATCCAACAAAAAACCATAATTTGTTGTTTGATTATGCTATGACATTAAATTCGATTGTTGTAATTGATATTAATAATGGAGAGAGATTCAAGCATTAATCTAAATGTAAAGCATAACAACATAAAATATATATAAATCATTGTGGATATTATGAATCCAAAGTTAAATATAGCTACTTAGAATGTGATTTAGACTCAGCTAGTTGTTAGGCTCGGCAAGCAAAGCTTAAGAGTAGGATTTGATCTTTAACTATGATTAGGATCATATATGAGCTCATGATCAAGAAAATTTTTATCAAATAAAAGTTTCAACCTATACCTCCTATTAAACTTTCAAAATAATTTTCTACCTTATTTATAATATTTGTGTAATAAAAGGCATCTATCAAATCTTTTTTCAATCACATTTGTAATATCCATTTTTAACATATGTTTTTGAATCTAAAATTATGCTTTTTATAAATAATTTTGACCTAGATTTTTGAAATATATTATATTGGTTTTTTGGACAAAATACTTTTCAACTTTATTATCAACCTAATTTACGACCCCTATTTAAAATATGGGTGGATCACAAAGTCACACAATAGGTTGAAAAATTATTTTCGTAAGTAATTTCAAGGTGAAATTGAGCATAAAAAAAGGTTTATGGTTGTAGTGCATTCTAATTCTCTTCTACTAATTAACTATAAATATGAAGATGATCAAAATAACACCATTAAAGGGGAACCAATGGTCCTTGGTGAAGAGATAGGGAGGTTGTAGATGAGCATATAGGTTAAGTAACTAAGGAATATTTCACCAATTAGTTAAATTGATTCATTATTTATTTGAGAGGCACATTTTAATCTTCCAAGTTATTCCTAGAAAACATTCAACATATTGGACTCTTTCTACCTACACTAAAGAGAATTAAAGGGAAGAAAATACCTAAGGCATTGTCGACCATAGTAGGGGAAGATCTTTCTTATGTCATGTAGGGAAGTGAAAGAGAGTGCCATTGATATTTGTGGGTTAGATTATATGTGTAATGTTTTGTAATGAGTGAAGTAACAATTCCATGAGAGAAATGGGTTGGGTTGAGTGATTGGGAGCCTATATCTTACATTGAGTTTCCCTAGTGACTACATAACCCAACTTGGGGATAGCATCTTAAGTGGATGCCTATGACTAGGAGGAAAATTGTTCATATGAAACTAATTTCCTTGGACCATTCTTAGTTTAAAAACAAGTGTCTATGAAATTTGATTGAATATTATTTACTGTAATAAATTTACATGGATTATGCATGTTATGTGTGGTCAGGTTTAATTTAAACATAGATTCTTAGTTGTTGTGAAATGTTAATAAATGATTGTTTAATCCCATTTCAATTTTCTTATTACACCTTATGTGTGCATTTAAATGAATTACATACCTCCTTAAGAAAACCATATTGGTGTTATAATGGAAAAATGGTCCCTCAAGGGCCAAAATTTTAATGGTCTATAAGTGGCTATCCATCTATGGCTGAAAATGCATGGGATCATGGAGATGCCACATTACTTTTGCTACCCCTACTAATGTTTAACTGCCACTTTAACTAGTGCAACCAATTTCTTAAGTAGACTCACCATTTTTTTTTTTTTTCTTGCATGTTTCCATTCCATTCATCCCATCATAGAGTCATCTCCCAAAAACACAAACAACGTAAATATGGCATATCCACAATCTTGAGTTTTCTTAGTCATTCAAGATCCAATACTAGATAAATTGGCATAATTTCCTTGTAGCTCCATGGATAATTGAAACGAATCCTTTGACTCAAACATGTTATTAGGTTTAGCTTCAAATACTACAATTAATTTTTTGTTCTACCAAATTTAATTTGATTAAATTGGATTAAGAGGCGGAGAATGAAAATATAGTAATTAAAACCATGATATTTTTGTCCTTCCAACTACTTTGATGAATGAGAAAAGAGTGTAAGAGAAAATGTTGAGATAATCTATGTGCGTTTTTAAGTGATCCTATTACGAATCCAATTTATTCCATTAAAAAACACATGCTTCTAATGCTAGATAAGTGTCCCATCTATATTGTAAAAAAATAAAGAGAAAAAAGTTAATATAATTGAATAAATTTATAAAAATCAATCCTCAACCCCTCTTTCTTCATAAAAATGAGTAAAAAGACATGAATAGAGTCAATCCTATTAATTTTAAAAAATATTACTTAAATTTACAAAGTGTAACAACTTATTCATTAATATACTCTTTATTTTTTATTCTTAAATTAAGATATTAATATTTTGTCAAACCATTTATAAAATTAGGTACTTCAATAACAAAATATCCATTCTAATTGTAAAAATTCAACCTAGAACTAGTATACTTGAGAAATTTAGTCACACTATAATTATAAAAAAGAATCACCTGGTTCTCACATCTCTCGGATCTGGGAATTTAAATTTTGTTCCCTTTCTTTTCCGCCATTTTCATTTTCTAAATTCTCACAATATATTCACTCCACCATTTCCATTTTCTAAATTTTCACAATATCTTCACTCACGCATTCTTTGCATTTTTCAATACATTTCAGACTCGGTTCTAGATCTGTAGGGTATCACATTCCCATTCACCATGTATTTATGCTTGCTTATGGCTACAATTATACAATGTCAATTTTCCAACTCCGATCGAAACCAGTTACCTCTGCATCTCTATACCTCAATTCAGATTGGAAATAACTGCATTTAAACACCTGTCGGGGCCGCCACAGTTTTGATGAGCTAGGGAAAAAAATATTGGATTTCGGGTCAAACCCTAAGTTTCCGATTTGGCAAATAAGGACTGAAATATGGCTTAAAGGGCAAGGAAAATGGTAGTCTTCAAGGGAATGAACATTACAAGAATGATAGAGAAAGGCCATAGAAGAGAAACCCTATTAAATTGAATTTGGCATATGGTTTGTTCAGCTTTCAATTTTTTTAGTATAGAGTCAAAGGGATTTCACAATTTCACTGCCTTCTTAAATATAGTTGCTCCGACATCTGCAGACATTACCTTGATATCTCTGCTAATATGAAAATTTGGATGACTCTTCTAATGCTTCAGATCGGTATGTCATTTCTTCCTTTACTTGACCTTAGTCTCTACGTCTCTTTTTTATGTGATTCCATTGGATGGGTGCTTTGTGTTTTTTTTTGTTTGCTAACTGCCTTGAATTTGCAATAAAGGCTTTTTACAAGGATAAATGTAGGTTATAATAATCTTGTGATACATCTTCCTTGGACCTTGCAAAGCATCCTGGTATTACTTTTAATATGCTATTGGTTTGTTATTAGCCAATGTTAGGTACTACATATCTATTTTTTGTTTTATATGTATTTATAAAAAATTCAGCTGATTAAGGTTTAGTTATCATCCAAGTTTATTAGGAAGGTAAAGGTGAACTGAAAAACTCAATTTCAATTAGAATTTCAAATAAGTGAAAACTCATATTGTTGTTTCCCTCGATTCCTACTATTCGTGTAAGTGTTACCACAAATAATATCGATATTCATCATCCTTAATATCCCAATGAATGAAATATACTGAAGATTGAAATTTATTATTTGCCAAAACTATTAACACAATACTCACATGAATGTCCAAGATTCACACCCCTGAGATTAGAAAACTTTCTTAAATTAACTACTACTCGAGTTTTTGCATGGGATGCCTTCAATATTTATCCACCATACCCATAGGCTTCCATCTAAGCTCCCACTGTGCAATGTAAATAGTTGGGTATCACTATCAAACCCATCTTCATCTTCATAGTCATCATCTACACTAGTACTACAAGTGTTATTGTCTTAATATCAAGAAAACAACAAGAAATCGGAGGAATTTGGCGGCGAGGAGAAAGAATGCATCGTCCGTGTAGGAGCAGCAACTTCCATGCATTTCACTAGGCTGCTATGACCTTCTAAAACGGCCAAGCATACGTGATAAGTTTTGCTTCTTGGTACCAAACCCCTCTTCCAGATCCGAATAATTTTGTCTATGGATCCACTACATAATAATTTATTTCCACTCATCAAACACAAAACCGAACGCTCATGACCCTTTAGGGTTACTTGGTATAATCTCCTGAGATTTATGATATCGACTTCGAGTCTTTCAATAATTTCTGGTATGGCCATTGCTTACAATATTATTTTATTATTTTGTGAAACTCTTGCTGAAAAACTGGTTTTTGGTAGCTTCATTTCCCATTGGTTACTAGGCGTTTATATTCCTACGATTTTATGACTTATGGCACCTTTCTTTTCTTGTAGGTTTTTGCCAGCCACCTTGTGGTGTTGGTCTGTACCCATTAGTGACCTCCAATAATTTTAATAGAGGGTTTCCACCTATTTTTATTTTATTTATTTTTCTTTTTCTTCTACAATGCTTATGGGCCCTAGCTGGCCTGACCCACATTTTTTTCCTTTTCAAAATGATCTTAGGAGGTCGTTGTTCAAAACTAAATAACAATTCTTTAATGTGGAATAAAACAAGTAAAAGAATCAAAAACTTTAATGCCCAATAAATGATACCTCTGGCCATTGATGCTACTCACACTCCGACCACTTCCCTTCTTTGTTTTCTACTCTTGAATGTTGGAGCTTCTTCTTTGCAATGTGTAGGGGTACTCTTGTTTGATATTTTCAGTATCAAACCTGATTGATGTTAACAACTTTGCTATCATATAACTTTTGTGAGGAGATGACCACTTGCTGAAATCTTAAATACCATCCAGAAGTTCAGCAGCCATTAATAATATCTAAGACAAAAGATGAGAATATTGATGCATCAAACCCTTCGAAGAAGGACATACCTCAGCATTACCAGTTAACAAATATACTAAAACCTTTACGGAAACCTGATTTATAACTGCAAATACCAGTTCCTAAAATATATAATAAAACTCATCTTTACCATCCACTGCACTTCTTCTATGATTGTAGTCCCGAGAAATAAAACCGTTTTAACATAAGGTGTAACAGAAACCATATACAGGCTCTCTCCTTAGATCTGAGGAAGTAATTGTACGAAGGTCACTTACGAAGAGGAGAATTGTCACTAGGGCTTAAACGATTATATAGAGCCAGGCAGATCGTTCCCAAAAGCCGCTTGGCACTTTGAAGCTCTACTCACTCAACTTGATGGTGTAAGGCTGAAGGGGATTGAGTTAGTGAGCTTGGGGACCAAACAAAAGTATATATAGCCAATCTTCCATCAAGCTTATGTTGGTTGTGTCAAGTGTTCCACATATCATGGTAGAGAACTAAGAGGGAGTAATGGACCACTCCAGAAGTTCCCAACAAGAAATTAATTAACTGCAGTTGATTTCTGTAATTTAAGGAAATAACTATAGTTGGTTTCCAGAAATTACTGCATTTGGTTTCCAGAAAGTCGTTGGGAGAGGGAGCTTAACATTCTCCCACTTGGTCCAAACTTCCAATCTTAATGTCTCATCTTAAAACCCATTGATAATCTGTATTAAGTAATAGATACATGAATCATGGCAATAAGTCCTCTAATGATGAGTATTATCTTCCATGTATTACTATGTATTTATTTCTATTAAAATTTATGTGGCAACAATTTCTTAATGAATAAACCTTATGTTTATTCTTGGTCCTACACAGATGAATTCTCTCAAATCAAATTAAGGTGCACATAAATATGAGAAAACATCACAATAATTAAGAATTTCATTAAAATAACATTGTCCATGCAATGAGAAACTACATAATGGAACCAAGTCCCATATTCATTACTTGATCCTTGAATTTAAATGGTGGCATTCCCTTAGTCAAAGGATTAGCGATCATCAACTCAGTGCTAACGTGCTCAATGACCACTCTATTTTCTTTAACACATTCCGTTATAGCTAAATATTTAAGGTTGATGTGTTTATTTCGACTCCCACATTTGTTGTTCTTAGCCATAAAAACATCAGCTAAATTGTTGCAATATATTCTCAATGGCTTAGAGATAGAATCCATAATTCTAAGCCCAGAAGTGAAACTCTTAAGCCATACACCATGTAAAGTAGCCTCAAAACAGGAGACGAACTCGGCTTCCATAGTGGAAGTGGCAATCAAGGTCTGCTTCGCACTCCTCCATGATACAACTCCACCAGTCATCATAAAAATGCATCCTGATGTTGATTTGTGTGAATCAATACATCCAACAAAGTCAGAATATGAGTAGCCAATTACTTCCAAATTTTTTTTTCCGTCTATACATAAGCATGTAGTTTTTGGTTTCTTGAAGGTTCCTCATCACTTTCTTTGCAGCTCTCAAGTGGTCTAAACCTAGATCACTCTGATATCGTCCCAACATTCCCATAACAAATGCAATGTCAGGTCTTGTATAGACCTGAGCATACATTAGTCTTCTGACAACAGAATCATATGGAATGTTCTTCATTTGTTCCCTTTCAAAGTCATTCTTCGAGCATTGGTTCAAATTGAACCTATCACCCTTCACAATGGGAGCTACACTTGGTGAACAATCCTTCATCCGAAATATCTCTAAAATTTTATTAATATAGGTTTCCTGAGACAGACCCAAGATGCCTCAAAATCTGTCTCTATGGATCTTAATGCCAATGACATATCCTTCGTATCGAAATTTTTAGAGAGGAATTGTTTCACCTCATGCAGCAAACCCTTATCATTGGTTGGTAGCAAAATGTCATCCACATAAAACAAGAAAATAGATTTTACTCCCACTGACTTTCAGATATATACATTGATCCATAATGTTTTCTATAAAACCAAGAGAAGAAATTATATTATGGAATTTCAAATACCATTGGTAGGATGCTTGTTTTAATCCGTATAAGGATTTCTTGAGCTTGCAAACCAATTACTCACAATCACTAGAGGGGAATCCTTTAGGTTGTTTCATGTAAACCTCCTCCTCTAGATCTCCATTGAGAAATGTTGTTTTCACGTCCATTTGTTGCAACTCCAAGTCAAAATGGGCTACTAATACCATAATAATGTGCAAGGAATCTTTCTTAGATACAGGATAGAAAGTTTTTGTGTAGTCGATTCCTTCTTTCTGCGTGAATCCTTTAGCAACGAGTCTTGCCTTGTATCTCTCAATGTTGCCCAATGAGTCTTTCTTTGTCTTAAAGACCCATTTACATCGAATGGATTTTGCACCATTAGGAAACTCAACAAGATCCCAGAATTTGTTACTCTTTATAGAATTCATATCTTCCTTCATGACATCGTACCATAATTATGATTCTTTGCAACTCATGGCTTGTGAAAAGGACTCGAGATCATTTTTGGCTCCAACGTTGTAGTTAGATTATTGCAAATACACAACATAATCATCAGCAATTTCTAATCTCTTTGGTCTAGTAGATCTTCTTAATGTTGTATCATCATCTCCTTGAGAAGTATGTGGTTCAACTCATTGTTCAAAAGTTCTTGGCAACTCTTGAACTACCTGATCTACTGGAATTTCGTCAACAGCTTGTGGAACTTCAACAATTGGTTGTTCAACACTAGTTTGTACTTGAGGGGTGTTGTGAACAATAATCAATCTATCACTTGAGGTGGAAGGTTGAGATTCTGAATGATCCCTCTCATAAACTATGTTGCTGGTTTGATCGCTCCCACTGATCAAGTCATTTTCAAGAAACTTTTCATTTCTTGATTCCACAATCCTAGTGGTGTGAGATGGACAATAAAATCTATAACCTTTAGACCTTTTAGCATATTCAATGAAATACCCACTAATGGTCCTTGGGTCCAGCTTCTTCTCTTGTGGATTATATATTCTCAGTTCAGACGGGCATCCCCAAACACGCATATGTCGCAAACTCGGTTTCCAACCTTTCCATAATTCAAATGACATTTTAGGAACAGCCTTGGTTGGAACTCAGTTTAATATATACACTGCCATATTAAGTGCTTCAGTCCATGGGGATTTAGGAAGATTGGAGCTGCTAAGCATACTCTGCACCATGTCTAATAATGTTCGGTTTCTTCTTTCTACTACAACATTCTGGTCAAGTGAACCAGGCATGGTGTATTGGGAAATAATCCCATGCTCTTGAAGAAATTTTGCAAATGGCCCAGGTGCTTGTCCATCTTCTGTGTATCTACCATAATATTCTCCACCTCTATCTGATCTCACGATCTTAATTTGCTTACCGCATTGTTTCTCTACTTCAACCTTAAAGATATTAAAGGCATCTAATGCTTCACTCTTTTTATGAAGCATGTAGGGATACATATATCATGAGTAATCATCTATAAAAGAGATGAAGTGTCTCTGACCATGTGAATCCATGTTAGGACTACATATATTAGTATCTATGATCTCTAATATGTCCGAACTCCTATTGGCACCTTTCTTTGACCTGTTGGTTTGCTTTCGCTTTATGCAGTCCACACAAGTCTCAAAATCAGTAAAATCCAAAGTATTAAGAACCCTTCATTTACTAATGTTTTAATTCTTTCTATGGAGATATGACCTAATCTTCGGTGCCATAATTCAGAGGAATATTCATTAATAACACATCTTTTAGTGCCAATGTGAACATGCATTGAATCATAAGTGACATGGTTTTGTAAATTAATGCAGTAAATACCATTAGACAAAATACCATTTCCAACACAATCATATTTATAAAATAAATTGAAGGATGTTTCTAAAAAGTTAAAGGAATATCCAAAAGGTACAAGCCTTGAAACTAAAATCAAGTTTCTAGAAAAACTTGGAACATAAAAGGTCTTTTCTAATTCTAAAATAAAGCCACTACTTAAAGTTAAATAGCATGTTCCTATAGCTTCCACATGCGAGCCCATATTGTTTCTTGATAAGATGATTTGCTCACTTCCCACTAGCTTCCTTAGGTTTTGCAAACCCTACAAGGAATTCGAAATGTGAATTATTAATCGAGAATCAATCCACCAGGTGTTAACATTGACATTAACCATATTAGATTCATAACAAACAAACGAGATTGGATTACCTTTGTCTGCAAGCCATTTCTGAAATTTGGCACATTCCTTCTTCATGTGTCCCTTCTTTTTACAAAAGAAATAGTTGGAATCCTTCTTGATATCAGCTTGGGGAGGTACTTTACCTTTCCCTTTCTTATTTCCACGAGATTTTCCCTTTCCTCACATTGCCAGCATTGCACTTTCTCCTAGTTCCATCACTAGTCTCTCTTCGTCTTGAACACACATGGTCATGAGTTCATTAATTTACCATTTATCCTTATGTGTGTTGTATGAGATTTTGAATGGTCCATATTGGTGCGGAAGGGTGTTCAGAATGTAGTGCACTAGGAAGGACTCTGATATTTCAACCTCGAGTTTCTTCAATTGAGCCACAGTGTCCCTCATTTGCATGATGTGCTCGCATACACCTTTCACACTAGAGAGCCTTAGAGATGAGAACTTCATGATTAGGGTGCTTGCTAGTGCTTTTTCTGAAGTGACAAATTGATTATCAATGGCTTTCAGCAAGTCTTAGACCTTTTCATGCTAATCAACAGAACCACGAATACCAGCTGAAATTTTAGTCTTAATGAACATCACGCTTAGGCGATTAGATCTCTCCCATCGTTCATAAAGCATGATGTCCGCTGTAGTGCTAGTATTAATGAGTGCTAGTGGTTCATCTTTCCTAATAGAATAGTCTATGTCCATCCACACCAAATGAAGGAGAACTCTCTCCTTCCAGACCTTATAGTTATCTCCCTTAAGTTTAGGGATATCACAACGAATTTCAAAGAAATTTGCAGGTTGTACAACTACATAAAATTAAAGATCACATGCTTATGTTAAGTTTGAGGGCTAGATAAAATTTCATTCTTTACCAATGTAAATCTTGCTTAAAAATTGAAACTAATGACATAAAAGTTGTCTGTGGACTAAATTTCCAATTCAAGCAAATTCAATTATTTTTTATGATACAATTTATCAAATTATTCACTTAATTCACAATTTTAAAGGGTATATTATGATTATAATTCGATATAAATTCTATCTTAGATTTGAACTTTATGATAAGACTATTAATTCATAATTCCTGTGGGTAAGTTATGAATATTTTATCCTAATTAATTATATAAATACAATAAAAATTCATGTGGGATAAAATTTATTATATTTAGTACAATTAATTGCAATTAATGTCTAAATATTCTTTATGTGATCCTAATCAATCATAATATATAATATTATTTAATTAGAGATACTGTGGCTATTCTCTAATTAATTAAAAATTATATGGATCACTTAGACATTATTTCTTTTATGCATAAAAATTAACTTGATATGAAACAATTATAAATTTCATAAATAAAACTAAAATATTCATGCATAACATTCAATGATGGGTCTCGTATACTCATCCAAAATAGCATGTTTTAATTTAGAGCAGAAATAATCAATTCATGCAAACTAAATACGAGCATAATTAATAAATTTTGCACAACGATTATTGAAATTGCATATAATTAAACTAAATATTATAAGCATAAAAATTGAGAAAAAAAAATTTGTTGGGTTGTGTTATATTCTTTCCACGACTAACCTACATAGTGAATCGGGGGGTTAAAGGGGGGGTGGAGCCCCCCCTTCGTTGCGTCAATTGCGCAGCGGGGGGGTCACAAGGGGGGCGGCAACCCCCCCTGTCAGGGGGGTTTGAGAGGGGTGGGTAGCCCCCCTCTATGAGGTCTGGCGCAACGCCCTGGGAAAAAAAATTTTGGACCCTATATTAGGTTGGGCGAACCTACCTATGGTTTTCGGTCCATGGTATTAGATGCTTTGGCATGTATAAATATGTATTGTAACATTGAAAGGAACATAATGAAAAATCAAGTTGGTAGTCCCTGTTTTGGGATCCAGTGGGAAATATCTGTGTATATGTGTTTTATGTGTTATGATCTCGCATTTTTATTTTTCCTGTGATTTAGAATTCATATGTAGGTAATTTTTGTACGGGGTTAAAACCTACATGTGGTATCAGAGTTGTTTTGGCTTCAAGGGGACGCCTTTGTTGCTGAGTGGTTTTGCTCGGGCCTGTGGTAGACCCTGTTCAGTGGGAGATCTGCGGGATCGATTCTGGTGGTGAAAGAAGATGGCGAGCAGCAGAAATATAGAGATTGAGAAGTTCAATGGTCAGAGTTTTGAGTTGTGGAAACTCAAGATGGAGGATCTGTTGGTGGATAAAGATTAGTGGATCCCGGTAGATCCAGGTACTAAACCAACCGGAGTGACTGATGAAGAATGGAAGAAGTTGGATCGGAAGGAAAAGAGCACAATACGATTGTGTGTCTTAGATTCAGTATTGTTGGATGTATCAGGGAAAGCTACGGCGAAGGCTCTTTGGGACAAATTAGGTACTTTGTACCAATCTAAGTCTCTGGTGAATAAACTATTCCTGCGGAAAAAGCTGTATAACCTGAGGATGAAAGATGGATACTCGATCACAGAGCATTCGAATGCATTTAATACTATGGTAAGTTAGTTATCATCTATTGATATTAAAATTTCAGATGAAGATAAGTGCATCAGTTTGTTGTGTTCTCTACCAGATTCGTGGGATAGTCTAGTTATTGCAATAGGTAGCAATGCAATTGCTTTGC
>APFE030654505.1:0-31412 GCA_000404065.3 Pinus taeda
TCCTTCTCGACCAGTGCTTTGAATTCACAGAACTTTGAATATGTCTCACTCTTCTTCTGCATGAAGAAGATCCAACACTTACGAGAGAAATCATCAACAAAAATCACATAATACCTATGTTTTTCTATTGAAGCTACTGAGAAAGGTCCACATACATCTGTGTGAATTCTCTCAAGGATCATCGTGGCGCGAATATCCTTCTCGTGAAAGGTGGCTTTCACAAACTTCCCCTAAGTACACCCCTTGCGCTGATCTGACTGCGCAAGTGTGCCTTTAGGAAGCCCTGTAGTGATCTACTGCAGTATCTTCAAGGCTCCATGGTGAAGGTGACCCAATCTCCTGTGCCACAACTCGCCATCATCCTAGCTCACCAATCCTTCTGCCTTGCCTGCCATTGCTGTGCATCCATCTACTTGCGACTGATAAAGGTTCCTTACTTGAACCCCTATCTTCCGTGTCTCACAAGTTGTCTTGCTGCGCAGGAAAGCTTTTCCCTTGCTGAAAACAACATCATACCCCTTGTCTTCTAACATCGCCACATAGATAAGATTCTTATTCAATACAGGAACATGCATGACTTCCTTCAATACGAAGGGTTTACCAGACTCCCTCTCAAAGGAAATGGTATTGATACCGGTCGCCTTGTATCTACCATCATCGCCCATCTCGATGTGCACTCCAAGATCTTTGTCCTCTAGGTCAGAAAACAAATCTCTATCTCCCGTCATGTGAAAAGACGCACCACTATCCAAGAACCACACCGATCCCATCACACTTGAAACCAAGCATGCGATCAATGAAAAATCAAGCTAAAACTGTGAGGCTAGAGCCTCTCCTGCTGCAGATCCAGCAGCTTGCTTGTTCTTCTTCTTCTACAGACAATTAGTGGCATAGTGTCCATGCTGGTGACAATGAAAACACTTCACCTTGGACATGTCCTGCTTCTTGCCTTTCGCACTAGACTGAGAAGCTTTCTTTCTCTTCCATTTCTTTGCTTTAGCAGCCAAAGCGCAATTTTCTTCATTATCTCCCTTTGATGAAGATTCGTCCCTGGTACTTCGCCTGATCTCCTCCTGCACAAGATCTGACCACAGTCTTTCCCATCCTAGCAATTTCTCCCGACCATTGACAGAGTCCTGATAGGAATGCCAACTCTTCAGAAGACCAAGGAGAGCCAAGCTCACCAAGTCCTCATCATCGACAGTAATCCCCACACTTCCCATCTCATCTCGACATTGAGTGAACTTTCTGAGATACTTGGGCATACTGTCACCCTTCTCGCATTTGATGTTCTGAGTTTATCTTTGAGTGCTAGCTTCCTCTGATCGCTCTTGCTTCGAAATAGTTCTGTTAATGATTTCCACATCAAATATGGAGTAGCCTTTCCATGGAGGCTAGACACAATGTGATCCTTCACGCCCTCCAACAGAATCCTTCGACATTTTGCGGTCTTGTTTTTCCAAGCATCAGCTTGAGTAGCATCAGTATGCTTTGGGACATCCATCTCTATGAACTCCTTCAGCCCGTTATCATCCAGTACTACCTCCATCCTTTCCTTCCATGCAATATAGTTCGTACTACCCTCAAGGGCATACTCCAATCGCAATCCTGTGAAAGACATCTTAGTTGTGACACCAAGAAAACACTGCTCCAAATTCGAATTCCACCAGCTCCAACTCAACCGCTTCCGATCTAGAATTCGTGAGAACAAGGTATTTCTTGTATAGAGATTGACTGTATGGGAATTCATCGGATATCTCACCTTCCAAAGGAAGGATGAATCCAAAGGCTACCTAGCCTGATTACATACTCTGCCTGAAGAAATAGAATGTAAACACTTCCTGAATAGTAGATCTGATGATCAACAGCTCTGATACCATGTAGAAATTTTGAATAATAAACACATATTCAATGGATATTATCCTAATCATGTAATATTGCGGAATACATAAACAACACATAAGCTCCTCTACGTTTATCATCAATATAGCAACATCAATAACAATAAAACATCAAGAGCATGCACACATTAACACAATATGTAACCTGGGGAAGCTTACAACTGAAAACCCCACACTATCTGTATATTAATGATTGAGAACATGTAACATTACAATATTCAATACTTCTCATAAGTATCCAACACTATCTCCACCTGTTACATAATACAGCTCAGATTTGATCTCCAAATCTATTCCACTGCTTGCTTGCCTCCACTGCTCAATACCTACTGAGAATGGATGAGAATGGTTGAACCAAACTCGTATTTACCTCAAAATAATCACTCACAGTGGGAATCACATGAGAAAAGGCTATAATCACTTGGTATTGGCCAATTCTCATTGGCATAACTCAATCCCATTGATTGTGCAAATCCTCATGCACAACTATAGTCACAACTGATAGCAATCTGATCCTCTAACACCTGTCCCTGCTGAACTGAACATGCACTGACATGCAACTGAGTTAACTGATGTATTATTTAGTTGCATTATGAGTTAATAACTAGTTTAACATCTCATCATTAATGTATTTGCAGTTAGACTAATTACAACTAGTTTAACCAAGTCAAAATGAGCACAACTCCATCAACTCCACAATCAACTCCACCAAACTCAATTGGTTGACTTCTTACTGAAGTCATGCATGCAACAACTCAACTGACCCACAAAGAAAACGTATTTCCTTCTGACAGCTGCATGTGCCACATCTGTAGCTCAAACTGAAGTGCTCCAAGGGAATAAGATAAAGTTTATAGTCTAAATATTATTATAAGCTAATAATATTTGACTGCTCTATAATTAGACTTGACAATGTCACCACTATTGTCTAAAAATATAAGTCCATCTATTTTTTCCAACTTGACCAATCATCCATAAACAGCATCCTGCAACTCATAGACATGATCCATATGTCTAAAAATAGACATAGTCTAAAAATAGACTTTGCGCCATAATTTGCCTGCGGGCCCACTTAGTGAAGGTGACTCTTTTCACTAACCTCCATCATCTTGTTGCAATCTCAACATTATAAGCTTCTTGAGCCATTCTGGAACTTCCTCCATAGAAGTGGGAGACAAATGAGAAGATGGGCTGGGGAAATGCTGTGAATATTTCTTAGCTTTGAAATCACCACAATGGGGCACTTGCATAAGGACCAGAAAAGGAGGAGGACAAGGAACAAATGAGGTGTTTGGCTTCTCCTCTGGAATCTGAGGTGCGTCATGATCTGCAAGAGTTGGGGAGGAAGGGAAATCAGGAGGTTCACTGTTTTGAGAACTATGAACCAAATGTTTAAAATCTTCTCTCAAGAATTCAAAGCTCAAAAGTTGTTCAGGAATTTCATAACAGAGGTGAAGGAAGTGATCAACAAAGTCCTCAATTGATTCGTTATGCTCCATTCTTAAACGACATATCTTTTCACAGAACTCCCAATGGCTATACTCATTGAACGTTTTAGTCATCATTTCAGCAAGCTGACCAAATGAATTGATAGAGGAAAAGAGTAATGTGTGACACCATTTATTAACATGACCTTCGAATGTGAGGGTGAGTAATGTAGCCTAGACATCTTGAGACTTTATTCTATGACACTTGCAGAAAGTGATAAATTGATGCACATGGTTACAAAAATATGGTTCACCCTCACCGGTGAATTTCAACTTGGATAGGTCATGGATAACTTCCACAGGGATGGTACATTCAGACTTTACAGAAAGACATCCTGGGATTATGATGTTAGGAAGATCCACTTTAAAAATAAGAGATTCAAACCAGACTCTATGGGTACAAGTTTTTGTCTGACCCTCCTTCTAGCGCCATCTTGTTGACGGTGTTGGACCCACCAACAAAGGGGATATCCGTAGTATGAAGTCCCAACTAGACATCACACCATTTTGTGTACGAGTCCCATCCGATACAATGGCTTGGTTTCCATTATCTTAGTGATTTTCCTTAGCTCTTTCTCTTCAGATCGTGAGAGTGTTATGCTTGTATCTTCAAAAAGCGAGGTGACTATGCCTGGTGAGTGCGTATTGTAACTCATTTCTGGGTTCTCTTACTATAAAGGGGAGGGTAAAAGTAAGCCTCTAGATGAGAGGTAGTAGTACCACCCAGGGAGAGACACACGTGAAACAACAAGGGTCTGTCTAGCATCTAGTGAAGTAGTCCACATCGGATGTGACAGCCATTAAAACCAAAGTGTAAGGGAAAACACATACATCATCTAGCAGAGTAGTCCACATGGAGGTGGCGATAATTATAACCACGAAACAAGAATGGCCTGTCTAATTTCCCGTGGAGTAGTCCACATGGACGAGACAATATTGATAAACAATATAACACATATTCAAAAATGTAAGTACTAAAATAACCGAAGTAGTTCAACTATCTTAGAATAGGTTAAGAAATTATGCATTACAAATGTTTAAAGAGTAGTCTTACAAACATCTATAAAACATGCCTAAAAACGTGCTGGCATGAAATAGGCTTCTGAATTAAGAAAAAGTCCCAAGACACATCTGTACATCATACATCACTAGTACCAATAGTGGGACATTGGAGCCACTCCTCGCTCCTCAAAGAATAGACTAAAGACTCTCAAGGCTCCGTGGGACGAGAAAAGGTGAAAATTCCTTTGCTCATATAATGAGGGGATATATATAGCCAAGGGTGATAGTTGACCCTTGTGACTCTTGGACTTCCCTCATGATCGTGTTGAAATGCGGAAACAAGAATATTCCAATTTTAATTTTCTTGAATTAAAATTGAGAATTAAAATTCGAATTTAGTCTCACGAGCTTCCTGAAAAATAATTAATTAATTCATCTTGAGTTAATTAGTTGGAGAAATTCAAGCTAGAAGTCTTTGTGAAGTCATGCAACCATTATCCCTAAATTAAGGAGATAAGATTGAGTTATATTTCAGTTGTAACTAGTTAGCTCAGTTTACTAAGTTAAGTTCAGTTAAATTAGTTCCAAACTATTTGAGGAACTAATTGTGACTTCAGACAGTTAATGCATCCATGCATCTATCTAGTGTACTCCAGATAACTGAAGATTCTCTCATCAGTAACTCATGCATGTCTATTCTGAGAAAGACCCAATAGAGATTAAAGACAGGGACAGTGTATTATCATTTGCATGAGTTTTCTTATAAACAAAACTCATGCATGCAGAAGGAATTCATTCCTTGAGTATTGCGCAGTTTTACAGGGTGTGAGATCAGTGTGAGTGATCAACGTTACACTTGGTAACAATACGATCACCCAAGAGAAACAACGCAACGATATATGAGCTTGGAGGGAAGAGGAGAAGGCATATGAGCAGTGTATTTTGTTTGTGAGCATCTGTGAGGGATTGTACTGAGGGTTAGCTAGCCGTGAGAGCTAAGACTTTGTGTAATCCTGATATATTTCCACTTGTATGATCATACAAATAGTGGGCTTTTTAGCTGTGGCTTTCCCCTGAGTATTCTTCTATGTTCCATGTGCATTGATTCTTCTTCTGGTTATATGTGTTCAACTTGATCTTGCTCAAATCTATTAAACTTCCACAAGTTTGCTTGTAGAAGTAGATCAAAGTATTTTTCTTTAGTTATATTGCATTATCAGGTTAATCTATAGTCAAAATTTCTACATGGTATCTGAGCAAAGGTTATCAGAGCTTTGAACAGTATACTGAGGAGAATTTTCGAAGCTTGAAGTTTAGGATTATAGGTACAAAATCAAATACTTATCCTACTTCAAGGATGGCCAATGGAGTTCAATGGTGTGAGACTCGAGTATGCCTTGGATGGTAGCTTGAATTACATAACATGGAAAGATCGCATGGAGGCTATATTAGAAGACAACGACTTGAAGGAATTCATTGATCAAGAAATCCAAAAGGCAGCCTCAACTAATTCACAAGAGTTGGCTGAGTGGAAGAAGTGTGTGGTGAAGGTGAGATGGATCATCCTTGAGGGAGTTCAAGACCATATTGTCTTGAGACTCCATGGGAAGGATACTCCATTTTCAATGTGAAATAAATTGAAGGACCTCTACCAGAATAGTAGCGACCACTGGTTTTTGGTGCTCAAGGATAATCTTTGAAGAATCAAGATGGAGAAGGGCGATACTATTTCCACATATCTGAACAAGATCACAACCTGTAGAGATGAGCTTGGTAGTGTGGGAATAACTACTGTCGATGATGATATGGTGAGCCTTGTTCTCCTTGGCCTTCTAAAGAGCTGGAATAGCTACCAGGACTTTGTGAATGGAAGGGACAAACTGCTAGAGTGGGAACACCTATGGTTGGATCTCATGGAAGAGGATATTAGGAGGAGCACACGAGATGGTTCTTCATCCAAGAATGATGATGAATAAAATCTGGCCTTATCAAGTAAGGAAAGGAAAGGGAAGGGGAAGGCTTCCCATTCCAAATGGAATTCTTCTCATGGAGGGAAGAAGGTTGGCAGGTCTAAAGTGAGATGCTTTAATTGTCATGATATGGGACATTATGCGACTAATTTCCCATCGAAGAAGTCTAAGAAGGGATGCTTGAAAGGATCGGAAGGTGAGGCATTAGCCTCTCACTTCAAAATGCACTTTACCCTCATCGAATGCATGGTGTTATCGATGGTGGGTTGTGTTTGGTATCTTGACATTGGAGCCTCATTCCACATGATCGATGATAAAATTTTATTTAGTACCTTGGAGTAGAAAGACCTCAAGATGTGCATAGAGATTGGTGACGATAAAAAGTACAATGTTTCAGGAGTGGGAAGGGTTGCTTTTAAGAGGGAGCATGGAGCTCCTCTCAACTTGAAAAATGTGAAGTATGTGCCTGGACCGAAGAAGAACTTTGTATCGGTCGTGATGTTGGAGGACAAAGGCTACGATGTTGTCTTTAGCAAAGGAAAGGCATTGCTAAGACACATAGCCACGAGTCATACCAAGAGGATTTGGATTCAGGTGAAGAATATTTATAAACTAGAGGTAGATGATTGTGAAACATTGACCTCGAAAGAAGAATTGGTGCAAAGCCTAGGCATTGGCGAGTTATGGCACAGGAAGTTGGGACATTTGCATCATGGGGCCTGGAAGATAATGCAATAGATATCTATAGGACATGCCAAAGGTAAACTTGAGAAAGTTGACACATGCAAGGGTTTTACCTTGGGAAAGTACGCCAAGTCTTCCTTTCATGATCGAGACATTCAAGCATAAGAAATCTTAGAGTGAGTTCATTATGATTTGTGTGGACCATTCTTGACGACATCCACAACGAAGCAAATGTACTATGTGATTTTCATTAATGATTGTTCTCGTAAATGCTGGATTTATTTCATGCAGAAGACTGACCAAACCTTCTCAAAGTTTTGTGAGTTCAAGGATTTGGTCGAGAAAGAGTCAGGGAAGAAGATCAAGGCCTTGAGAAGTGAAAACAGTGGAGAATATGTCTCTCAAGAGTTTAAGGACTTCTTTACAACATAAGGAATTAAACGAGAGTTGACAACACCTCATAACCCACAGCAGAATGGGGTGGACGAATGGAAGAACATAACGTTGTAGGGGTAGCGTAGGTGTTTCTACATGACCAAGGCCTACCACTTATTTGTGGGCTAAGGCATTCAACACAATGGTCTATTTGCAGAATAGAAGCCCACATCACATACCTGGGATGAAGAGACCAGAGGAAGCTTTCTCCAGTAAGAGACCAGATGTGGGTCACTTCAGGATCTTTGGCTCATCGGTATATTGCCATGTGACAAAGGATGCACGGAAGAAGCTTGAGCCAACAACCAAGTTGGGGAGACTTGTGGGGTACACTGGTACACCCCAAAACTATCAGGTGTACTTGCCTACCCGTTGGAAGATAATGGTTCACAGAGATCTCAAGTTTGATGAGGAAAAGGCCATGTGAGTTTCCCTTGAGAGGGAGCTCCAACTATAGGCTGTGGAGGAACTATTAGTTCCTAAGGACAAGGAGCCTCAGACTGATGCAAAGCAGTCACATGCAAAGGTTCCTAGAGTGGAGACATCCACTCAAGCAGAGTCTTTCAGAGAAGCTAACAGATTGTTGTCGGATGCAGGAGAGAACGTAGGAGAACCATATTATCAGTGCAGACAAAGGAGGTCACCTAAGAGGTACACTAGATACATAGCGCTTGTTGGGGAATGTGTTGAGACCAAGCCATCTTCCTTTGAGGAAGTAGTGTAGCAACTAATTTAGGTTGATGCTATGGTGGAGGAGTATGACTCTATAGTTCGTAACAGTGTTTGGGATGTGGTTCCGAGACTGGAGAACAAGTCAGTTGTGAGTTCCCATTGGCTTTACAATGTAAAGAAAGCTATTGATGGTAGTGTGGAGAAGCATAAGGCAACATTGTTGCCCGTGTTTTCTCACAGGTCGAGGGGATCGACTATGATGAGACTTTTGCTCCTATAGTAAGGTACTCATCTATTAGATCGATGTTGGCACTATCAGCACAGATGGGTTGGAAGATCCATTAGATGGATGTGAATATTGGATTCCTCAATGGCAAGATTGAGGAAGAGGTGTTTATAGAGCAGTCAAAAGGTTTTGAGACCTTCAATCGTGAGTCACATGTGTGCCGACTAAAGAGAGCTTTGTACGGGCTAAAGTAAGCACCTCGCGCTTGGTAAACCCGGATAGACAACTACTTCACCGGGTTGGGCTTCACAAAGAGTGAAGTGGATGCAAACCTGTACCACATCATGGTGAAAGGTAAGTAGTTGATCATTATACTTTATGTTGATGATATCATCTTGACAGGTGATGATCATTTGATCATGTCTTGCAAGGAGGACCTTGCAAGAGAATTCGCAATGAAAGACATGGTCTCATGCATTACTTCCTTGGCATGGAAGTATGGCAGAAGGATGGGGAGTTGTTTGTGTCTCAGGGCGAGTATGCCAATGAGATACTCAAGAGATTCCACATGGAGAAGTGAAAGCCCATGCAGACTCCTCTAGTAGGTAACTAGAGGAAGGAGGATGCTACATCAAGAGAAGTAGTAGAGGCTACCGTGTATAGGCAGCTTGTGCGTTCACTGATGTACTTAATGAACACACGACCATATTTGTGCTATGTGGTGAACCAACTGAGTCAAGCGATGGTTCAACCTACTAAGATGTTTTGGAAAGCAGAAAAAAATGTTTTGAGATACCTCAAAGGCACATCTCAGTATGGATTATGGTACAAACAAATAGAGGAAGTGAAGCTACAAGATTTCACTGATGCAGATTGGGCAGGGAGTCCATCAAATCGAAAGAGCACATCAGGAGGTATTTTCAACCTTGGGTCAGCTGAAATTTCTTGGTACAACAGGAAACAAATTTCGGTTGAACTCAGCTCGGCAGAGGCTGAATACATGGCTGCAAATCAGGCAGCATGTGAGGCCATCTCGATGCGGAAAATTCTAGTTGGTTTGTTTGATCAACGGATGGATCCAACTATGATCTATTGCGATAATTAGAGTTGTATCAAACTCTTCGAGAATCCAGTATTTCATGATAGGTCCAAGCACATTGACATGTGGTATCATCATCTCAGAGACTGTGTGGCGAAGAGGATCATGTTGTTGCAGTATATTTCGACCGAGGAGCAAGATGCTGACATTTTCACAAAGGCATTGTCAAAGTTAAATTCAAGTTCCATAGAGACAGGATCTAGGTGGCAGATAATCCCTTACTTGTTGAGAGGGAGTGTTGAAATGTGGCAACAAGAATATTCCAATTTTAATTTGTCCTTGAATTAAAATTTTAATTTAGTCTCGCCAACTACTTGAAAAATAATTAATTAATTCATCTTGAGTTAATTAGTTGGAGAAATTCAAGCTAGAAGCCTTTGTGAAGTCATGCAATAGTTATCCCTTAAATTAATGAGATAATATTGAGTTATATTTGAGTTGTAATTAGTTGGCTCAGTTTACTGAGTTAAGTTAAGTTAAATTAGTTCCAAACTATTTGAGGAACTAATTGTGAGTTCAGTCAGTTAATGCATGCATGCATCCAACTAGTGTACTCCAGATAACTGAAGATTCTCTCATTAGTAACTCATGCATGTCTATTATGAGAAAGACCTAGTTGAGATTAAATACAGGGACAATGTACTATCAGTTGCATGATTTTCCCTATAAACAAAACTCATGCATGCAAAAGGAATTCATTCCTTGAGTATTGTGCAGTTTTATAGGGTGTGAGATTAGTGTGAGTGATCAGTGTTACACTTGATAACAGTAGGATCACCCAAGAGAAACAACACAAGGAAATAGGAGCTTGGAGGGTAGAGGAGAAGGCATATGAGCAGTCTATTTTGTTTGTGAGGATCTGTGAGTGATTGTACTAAGAGATGGCTAGCCATGAGAGCTAAGGCTATGTGTAATCCTGATATATTTCCACTTGTATGATAATACAACTAGTGGGGTTTTTAGCTGAGGCTTTCCCCTGAGTATTCTTCTGAGTTTCATGTGCATTGATTCTTCTTCTGGTTATATTTATTCAGCTTGATCTTGCTCAAATCTATTAAGCTTCCGCAAGTTTGATTCTAGAAGTAGATTGAAGTATTTTTCTTTAGTTATATTGCATTATCAGGTTAATTTACAGTCGGAATTTCTAAAAACCATTCAACTTCCTATGAATTTTCAACTGACATGACTCTCCAACTTCATGTGTGCGTCCATTGGACTTTCACTTTACATTATATTAGATTACAACAAGTATGGTCCAAACAATTTAAACTTTGAAACTAGAACTAATATGATTACTTGTTTCGTTGAGGTAGCAAAAAAGTCAAACGATTTTGAAGAGTGGTAATGCAAAATACACTCTTTTTTTTTTTTGCATATATGAAATATAAATATTTGTTTTTAAATGTTCATGATTTTCATGCTTATATTGAAATGTGTTGATGCAACATCAACCTTTTTTTTTAGAGGGCTTATGTTTGACACTTCAAATTTTTTAATGTATTAAGTGTGGATATTTTTTTTAAATGTTACATTTTTTGACACTTTAAAATTTTTTATGTGCGTTTTTTTTTTTTTTTAAATTTATTTTATTTATATATCATGATTACTTAACAAATTTTCTAGTTGTCTTATTTTTGTTTTTTTTAAATGTTGATTACTTAAAAAAAACAAATATAAAAATATATGGAAAAAGCAAAAAACATAAAAAAAACTTATCTCGTAAACCATAAAAATTTGGAAATTAAAAAAAGAAAAAAAAGAAAAAAAAAGAGAAAGAAAAACTATAAAACTAAGTAAGTAAAAATAGAAAAAATTAAAAAAACTTAACAAAAAAACAAAAAAAAAATAAAAATAAAAAACAAACTAGATTAAAAAAAAAAATAAAATTACAAGAAAATAAACAAAAATAAAAAACTACTAAAATTAAGATTAAAAACATTTAAAAAATAACCTTAAAAAACAAAAATATACTCAAGTTAAGAAAAAAAAACAAAAAAGCAATAAAGAAATTAAAATTATAAATATATATATATATATATATAGTAAAAAAAAATAAGAATTGTACGTCGCCTAGCCACCTGTGTGCTGATATCTTTTGTGTGTGAGTATGAACGATGTTCACAGAGTGAAGACGACTCATGAAAACAAAGACAAACATTCAAAATCACCAAAACAAGATCACAATCATGACAAAGCAATCCACATGTCGAAAGACCACTGTTAGTCAAACAAGAAAAAGGTGAAAAAGACTTCACAAGAGCCCATGGGCTGAGCTTGAGTGTTTGCAACCATCAAAGGAAAAACCAAGGAAGTCTCTGAAATTTGGATGTAAGCCAAAATTCTGGAGGGTGTTGCAGTCGCTACAATAACAATTTAATTTAGTCAAAACTTTCAGGTTCTTTCTATTAAAATCTCACACCAAGGTAATTGTACCAAATTCAATAGTAAGGATTTACTAATACAAAGAGATCTTGGTGAAAACTAAGCACATTCGCTCACTGCTCTTTAAGAGTATGACTTGGAAATAAAACCTACTAAGATTTTGCAAGGAAAATGATTATGTAAATTGGTTACTGATTCTAATGGCTCTTTATTAGAAAAAGCCTTAGATTGAGAATAAGATGTATAACAAGTATGTGTCATGACCTCTGATTCACAATATGTAGATTTAATTTAGTTTTTGACTCATCGTCATGCCCCTTCTTATTTAAAACCTAAACAAGAAAGAGCCCTACGTCTAAAATTGAATTCGTACCAACCTGTAAATTGTGTATTTTTTAAGAAGAAATATGTTTCTATACCGCTGAGATGTTTAGAGAAAGATGAAATTGAATTTTTTTTGTAGGAAATGCATGATGGACCTACTAGTGTACATTATGGAGGAGACACCACAACACATAAAATCCTTCATGTAGGCTATTATTGGCCAACCTTGTTTAAATATTCTCATGCATATGCTAGAAAATGCAAGGTTTGTTAAACAATTTTAGGAAAAGATAGAAAAGCAAGCTTTCCATTACAATCGAGCAACATTGAACAAGCATTTCAAAAATGGGGATTGGACATAATTGGTGAGATCATTCCCCATTCTCCTGAGAAACATATGTATATTCTTATTGCAACATATTATTTTACTAAATGGGTGGAGGTCATTCCTCTGAAAGTGATTGACTCTGAAAATTCTATTAATTTCATTGATCGACAAATTATTACTAGGTTTGCTCCCAAGCCCCTTGATGTTAGACAACACTTCTTATTTTTTTGGAAATGATCCAACTAAACTTTCTCTAAAAAAATGGTTTTAAGATAAAGCACTCTGCTAATTATTACCCTTAGGATATTGGACTGGCATAATTGATCAGGTGCTCAAAATTATGATCAAATATCAAAGTCATCATAATGGTGTGGAATCTAAACAACCATGTAGTTCTCGTCATCTTGAATATGGCACAACTCGTTTCACGCAAAACAGACACTGTATGGTCCCACAAATGCATTTCCTCCACTTTCTCAAACAAATGAATTAAAAAAAAATGGACATCCCAATCAACAATATGTACTACTAGCATGGCACTGATTGGGCATGGCATGTGGTGATTGACTGGGTCAAAGATTCTTAGCGAGTTAGGTTGTGCCAAGTGGCACCCTCCGATTGGTTGAAATTTATGGTTTTTTTATTGGTTGGTGAGGTGACCAACCATGGGCTGACACGTGGCATAGTGGGAGGCCGCCACGTGGCACCCTAGGAGGCCACCAAAAATTGGCTATAGACTGAGTGGAGGAAGCAGGAGTTGAATCATCGACCTCCCATCACACAAACCAAAAACTTAACCATTCTGCCCACGCTTTGTTACTTAACAATATATGGTGGCGTGTTATTGTTAAATGTTAATGCCACAAGGTATGGGGGGGCGGGCAAACTTAACTGCCCACCATGTGAACATGTCGACCAACCTTTTATGTAACCAAGACCATTAACCATTCCACCAAACATCAAATGCCTGAATTCCAATGGTTTATTCATGTGAATGCTCCAACAAATTTGTTGAAATACGACAACAAGAATAGTCCAATTCAATTTGTCCATGAATTAAATTGTGAATTAAAATCAAATTTAGTTTTAACAACTACTTTTAAATAATTAATTAATTTATTTTAAATTAATTAGTTGGATAAATTTCAATTAGAAGTCTTTCTGAAGTCATGCAAGAGTTATCCCTTAAATTAAGGAGATAAGATTGAGTTATATTTGAGTTGTAATTAGTTAACTCAATTAGTTCCAAACTATTTGAGGAACTAATAGTGAGTTAACAGTCAGTTGATGCATTAATGCACTCAACTAGTGCTACTCCAGTTAACTGAAGATTCCCATATTAGAAACTCATGCATGTCTATTATGAGAAAGACCCAGATGAGATTATTGTTCACGGACAGTGTACTATCAATTGCATGTGTTTTCTCATGGATAAATCTCATTCATGCAGTCAAGGATTCATCCTTGAGGATTCTACAGTTTTGAAGGCTTGTTTTTCCACTTGGTAATAGGCTAATAATTCACAAGGAACAATGCAAGGAAATATGAGCCTGGAGGGAAGAGAGGAAGGTTGGAGAGAAGCCAAGATTGCCTGTGAGCATTTGTGAGGATTGTACTAAGAGCTGGCTAGCTGTGCGTTGGGTAGCGGATCCCTCGCGTAACGGTTTTGGGGCTTAAAACCCACAATTTTGGGTAATGGTATTGTAAAGGCTCCGTGAAATGCGTGGAGCGCGAATTTTAATAAGTCAAGTCAAAGGGTAGTCCACCCTAAAATATTGTAATTTGATCTAGAAGGTGTCTGCCTACCCATGGTCCACGAACCATGGGAATGTATAAATAAATTGAGGCTCAAGTGTAGAAGGTAGCTTTTGTTCTGATCTAAAGTGATATGGGTTATTGAATGCATTATTCGCTTTGAGTATGTAAGTCCGAGTCATAGGTGGTAGTAGTAAGAGTAGGCTCTGCAGCTCTGTGCGCGGAGGCCTGGTAGAGTCCGCAACTGTGTGCACAGACCCCTGCAGCTGAGTGCGCAAGGTGGAATTGGATTGTACTGGAACAAAAGATTAATAAAGGTAAGTGTTTCTAAAATATTGTGCATCTGCTCGTAGATCTGTGTGTTTATTCTTCTGTTATGGTTTTATGCATCTCTTTAAGGTTTATGGTTGCGTGCTCTAGTTATGAATATTGAATGATTGATAAATACTATTGAATTAAGTTAGATCTATAATAAAAACATACTAAGGGTAAGGGATCTAGATAGTGCCTCCTCGCCCTCGATACAAGGGCTAGGCGAAGGTCAGATAGCTGTACGAAATAGTACAAGTGCAAAAAAGCAGTTTGCGAACTCTCTAGACCTCATCGAGACATCCCTAGGGTGTAGAAACTTGGTTCCAGCACCCTCCCATACTACCTTGGGTGAGACCTTAGTCCGTGCTCTGTGGACTATTTCCAAAAAGGCCAGTACTTTCAAGATTTGTTTGGCTAAAACAATTCTGAACCTGGGTCAGGCCCCAATAAGCCAACAAATAGTTCTGTTGCCAGGATCGGGATCTGCCTAAGGGATGTCTGATTTCGGAACACTAGAATACTATGAAGAAGGAAATTAGAGGGTGATTACATTAATGATTGGAAAAGCACAGAGCAGAAAGGTCTACAAAGGTATCGAAGGGCTAGGAAGTAGTCCCTCAATTTCACCTCTGCGAGCGAGCGAGGAAGAGCATGCTCTGATGTATCTGGGGAGTGCGGTTAGTTTGATCAGGCAGTGCATTCCGCAGTTACCATCTCCACTTACGCCACCACTCACTTCACCTCCTTCACCTCCATCTTCGCCTACACCACCTCCACCACCTCCACCAAACCAACAGTTTAGTATGGTAAGCACGATTAATCTACCCGTATCTAGAGGAGTAGTAAATGAGGACTCGGATCAGTTCTAGTTCATGGTAAGAGTAGTGTGGGAAGCACAAGGGGTTATAGATGATAACATGAAGAAGGCTACCTTGGTAAGTGCGCTGGAGGATCGTGCGATGACGTGGTATATCAAGCACTCGAATGATCACCCAAATGTAGGAATAGTGGAGATCCAGATTGCGTTGAACAGAGAATTTAGTCGATTGAAATCAAAGACGCAATCAATCATCAGATTTAACAAGATCATGATGCTTCTAGGAGAGGCCCCCTGGGATCTGGATCAGAGACTGAAGAGTACGATCCGTGAGGCTAATATGACACTAATGGATGCATAGCATTGCGCATGGTTTGTGGCGTCTTTGACACTGCACGTAAGAATGACGCTATCACAGCAAAAGCTTTCGACCCAGGTAGAAGCATTGGAAATGGTGATGAGGTTGCATGAAACACTGATACAGGATCAGGGATTGGGAGTCCAATAGATCCACATGAAACTACAGAACCTTTGCTTGGAGATGCAGAGTTTGAAGCAAGATAGGGTACCACGAGCAGAGGTGCATGAAGAAGTGTGGTGTATAAAATGCAAAGGCTAGGGCCACGATAAGGATCATTGTCAGGTATTCGTGAATAACTTGGCTGGAGGGGGGCCAATGCCATTGAGACCAGAGGCACAAGCAGGACCGAGTGCGACACTCCCACTATGGTGCACGATCTGTCAGGTGGGAGGAAAGCACACGATGAATAACTTTCACCTGTTACAGAAGTATACACAAACTCTACAACAACTATTTTGTAATTTCTGTCAATCAATGGGCCACGATGAGCGGACATGTCGGAGCTATGAGCTAATGATGGATAGGACCCCAGCTTATCGAATGCAGACAGAAACGCGAGGCCTTGATCCAACTGCAACAATAGCGCATGGGGGATTTCAAGGGCCAGGTCGAGGATGAGGAGGAATGGGGCACGGTAGGGGCCACAGATAGCTAATCTGTTAAAATTGTGAAGGACCAGGGAAATATGCTTGTGATTGTACCAACCCAATGAGAATATCTTGTTCGTACTATTAGTAGTTTGATCATCAAATGGTATATTGTCTGACGATGATTGCACAAATGCGTGAGAAAGGGGTACTACAACCTACTTCGACTCAAAATATCCAAATGATGCGGTCCAAACCATGGAAAGAAGACCCCAACATGAACATGATGCTCAAAAGTGGCACAACCATATGGGAAGATAAGGGGGAGCAACCCAAGGATGATACATGGGTTTGCAAGGTTCCTACGAAGGAACCTGAGTCTGACTTGGAACACACAAGAGAAACATTTATGGAAGATAAGAAGAGCTTCATGGAGGCCTCTACTTCAGGTAGTAAGGATCAACCAAAGATAGGAATGGATCCTTCTATGCTAACTACCTTCCTAGAGACATGCATGAAAATGCTATGCAACAATAAGGCAGTTAAAGGACTACAAGCGCTGAGCTCTAGGTGCGCAAGGTCGGGTGAACCGCGCGTAGTCCAGAAACTAGGAAGGCATTCACTGCGCACCAGGAGGGAAATGAAATTGATGGTGCAAATTAGTGAGTATGAAATGGATCAGGTAATCTTAGACTTAGGTTTTGATGTGAATGTATTACCAAAGCAGACATGGGAATGCATGGGCAGGCTCACATTACAGTGGTCTCCTATTGAATTACGGATGGTGAACCAACAAAAGATCTTTCCCATGGGGAGATTACAAGGGGTAACAGTGGATATTGAAGGTGCGAGTACGCAGATGGACTTTGAGGTAATAGAGATTGTGGATGACAGTAACCCTTACCCTGCATTGCTAAGAATATACTGGGCCACAGATATTAATGAAGTCATCAACCTAAAAAAGTGGAAGATGATATTCAAGAAAATGTCCCTACGTGTAGTAGTTCCACTGTATCCAGCTGAAGGAGAGCACTACACTAAACCCATGCATGATGATGAGTTGGATTGTATCTACAAGATAACTACGTGAGACCAGGATTGGCTAAATCAACTGCGGATGGAAGGGTCTCATGGGAGTGCGCAGGTTCCTGCCCTTCAGATTCAGACGAAGAAGATGAACGCTAGCACAATCAGTTGAGTGAAGTGATAATGCTAAATTGTAATATGATGACTAAATCACTGCATTACGTAATAGGCCAGGCTCGAGATCTACTGACATATGATGGGTTGACAGTGGTGGATGAATTCTTGAACAAGTTTGAGAGCGCAGTACCAGAGCACCAATGGTTCGATGCATTGAAGTGGGCGCTACGTGCAACACCTACGCGTTGGTGGGGAACACATGGAGGAAACTTTAAAAACTGGCGCGGCTGCAAGAGGATGATGCAGCTATGGTTTGGGAAATTGGAAATACATATTACCAATAAATATGACAAACCTTACAAAATGGACTAAGGCCTATGGAGAAGAACCTCAGCCTAAATGGGTATACTTATTCTATCATACCCTGGATGTCATACCAAGGAACTGGTATACTGAGATAGAACTCCGACATGGTACAGGTCAATGGGATGTCTTGCACAAAGGATTTTTGTTAACATTCTCATTTGAAGACCCATGGGCGGATTCTGTCAGTGATGCGCTACAAGCTGTGAAAGCTGCCATTTTCAAAATACTGTAGGAACCACGAGAAATAGCTCAACATGTATGGTCACCTCAGTTAACCCATGCCCTAGATTATTACAATGTACAAGTGGAGGATGATGATGACAACCCCCAAAATATTAATATTCTAGAAATTGAGGGGAGTTGCGAAGTTCGAGGATCATCAATCAAGGACCCCAACATCATTGCGCCACTGAAAACAAAGCAGGTAAACATTGGTATAGTTGCAGAGCCAAAGTACGTGATGCTTTGGGATTATTGGGATGATGCCATAGTGGATAAGATCATTGAGTTACTTCGCTAATATAAATACTTGTTCCCAACCAAAATCACAGAGTTAAAGGGTATCCTTGGTGACTTAGGAATGATGAAGATTACGTTGAAACTGAACATGAAGCTAGTTAAGTAGCGGCCTTACCATTTGAATCTAAAGTATAAGGAAAAGGTCCATGAAGAGTTGGAAAAAATGCTTGCTACAGGAATTACCGAACCAGTGGAAGAATCCAACTGGGTGAGTCCTAATGATAGTGAAGGAGAAAAAACAGAAGGGTGAAGTTCGAATCTGCATGGACCTCAGGAAGCTTAATGGTGCCTGTTTTCATGATCCATTCCCGACGCCGTTTACAGATGAAGTATTGGAGAATGTTGGCGGACAAGAATCTTAGTCATTCACAGATGGATTCTTAGGGTACCATTAGATCAAGATTGTGCCGGAAGATAGGAGAAAGACAACCTTCGCAACCGAATGGGATTTTTTCAGTACACTATTATGCCCTTTAGATTGAAGAACGTGCCAGTGATATTTTCACGCGTAGTGGTGGCTGCGTTCAAGGAATTCATTCGCAAGTTTTTGGAGGTATATTTCGATGATTATACTGTGTTTGGGTTAGTTGAAAACGATATAACGAGCTTACGATTGATGCTGGATACTTGCTGACGACACCAGATTGCGCTGAATCTTAAGAAGTGCACCTTCCTCATCCCCTTTGGAAATTTGCTCAGCCATGTGGTCTGCAAACAAGGCGTCATGGTGGACCCTATGAATATTATTGTCATTCTCAATCTGGAAGTGCCACTAAGTGTCAAACAACTACACACCATGTTGGGGCACACTGGCTACTATTGAAAGTTTATTAAGAGCTATGCATAAATCATGGCACCAATGGAACAGTTGTTGAAAAAGGATGCTACATATTGTTGGAATGATGATTGTAAGAAAAGTTTGGAGGTTCTCAAGGAAAAATGGCATCCCCTCCCATTTTGGTTTTCCCAAAATGGGACATTGAATTTCATGTACATGTTGATGTGTCGTGTATCACGCTGGGCACTGTACTCATGCAAGAAGGTGCGAAAGGCATTAATCACCCGATTGCATTCATGAGTCAACGTTTATCCAAAGCTGAAAAGAAATACTCTACTATTGAGCACGAGGGACCGACGATCATATACACGCTCCAGAAATAGTGCCACTATCTACTTGGTGGGCACTTCAAGATGTATACCGATCATTTCGCGTTGAAATACCTGGTGAACAAGCCTGTGTTAGGGGGGAACATATGCAGATGGTTGTTACTATTTCAAGAGTATGACTTTGAGGTCATTGTAAAGTCGGGATGCTTAAATGCAGGACCAGATCACCTATCACGAATTGAGAACGGTGAGGAGCCAAAAAATTTGGAGGAGGGACTACCTGATGCACAACTCTATGTAGTACGCATCGCGGATGACTACTTCGAAGATATAATCCATTTCTTAACCACCGGGACTGTGTCATAGGGATATTTAGTCCAACAAAAGAAAGAATTGGTGGTACGCAAGACATATCTTTCTGTTATTGCGGGGGCACCTCTACAAAATAGGAAACGATGAGATATTATGAAGATATGTACCTGAATTTGAACAAGGGCAGATCCTCATAGAAGCACATGGCGGGGATGCAGGAGGACACTATGCGGGATGGGTGATAGCATAAAAGATTCTTCACACCGGACTATAGTTACCAACTCTACATCAAGATTCAAAAGTGTATTGTCGGGCCTACGACATATGTCAACGAACTGGGAAACCATTGTGAAGGGATCAGATGCCACTCAATCCACAGATGACATTGTAGCCATTCGAAAAATGGGCGATAGACTTTGTGGGGCCCATCAAACCTCAAGGGAAGACGGGTGTGCGCTATATCATCACCACGACAGAGTACCTGACTCGATGGGTGGAAGCACAACCGGTTAAGGACTACATAGCCACTACAACTGTGAAATTTTTGTTTGAAAATGTGCTGACATGGTTTGGATTCCAAAAAATTCTAATGAGTGACCATGCAATGCACTTCCTAAATGAAACTATCAGTGCACTCACTAAGGAGTTCTAGGTGTATCATTAGCGAAGTATGTCGTACCACTCGCAAGCTAATGGGACAGTAGAAGAATTCAATAAGATTATGGAGACAGTGTCGACCAAAGTATGTAATGCATAGTGAAATGATTGGGACTTGTGCATACCTACCATCTTATGGGCATACAGAACCACCTGTAAGAAATTGACAGGTCAGACACCTTTTGGGTTAGTCTACGGCACAGAAGCCGTCATGCCAATTGAATACAATACCCAGTTTGCAAACAGCAGTGATGATAGGCATGGCATACCATGAAGCCTTGGAAGAGAGGCTTGTGCAACTGGAAGAAATTGAGGAAGAATAGTTTTTGGCGGGATTCCATCAGCAAGTACAGAAACAATGTGAGAAAGCTTGGCACGATCACCATATCAAGTTGCGCACATTCAAAGTAAACGAATTAGTATTGTTATATGATAGCAAGTTTGAAAAATTCCCTGGAAAACTCCGAATGCATTGGTTGGGACCATATGTGGTGAAAGAGGTCATAGACGGAGGCGCGGTCCAGCTCATCAAGCTTAATGGACATCCCTTCCTAGGAAGAGTAAATGGCAGTTGCCTGAAGCCCTACACAAGTGGGCTGGCTATCTAACTAACCAACTAAAGCATAGTCTCAGTGCTCTAAGCAGTTGAAAGAAGGTGCAAGACTATAAACAAATCTGTAGGAGAGTTGCGCGGAAAGAGGGTTCCGCGTAGGCCGAGTCTATTGCAGGAATTGCAGTCATGCATAAGGGGCTACGCTGCTGCGCGGATAGGCTGGAAAGTGACCATTGAGGTCACTGTTCATGACAAGATGGTAAATTTAAGACAACAAGGAGCGGATGGTGGGAAATTAAGACACGGAGTCAGAACTGGATTTTAAACGATCTGCTGCTAGTACCACAATAATGAGCCAAAAAAGGGGGGAATGGTCGAATTTGAATTTCAACAAGCCTATAATTCATGACTGGTCATCCACCGAAAAACCATGGTATCTTGAGACTTAAGTTATTATGCTATCCAATAGGTATGGACCCATCGAACTTCGATGCTTTGAGAGTAAGCCCAGTGGTTGCGACATTGCAAAAAGAGACGCAGGACCTTCAAAACAGTGTAATGTTGACAACCAAGGCCGCCGCACCAAGTCCAATGTCAGCAGTTGGAGATGTACCAAAAATTCCCCAATAGATAGCAGGATCGATTTGGATGTCACCGTGAAACCTGCGTCTGGTAAGAAATCTATGAAAGATAACGATAAGACAGTGAAGCTTGGGATAAAAGACATAATTCTATTGAAAAGTGTGTCCTTGGGCCGCATGCCCACGATGAAACTTGAAGATTGGGACCTCATGGACAACAACAACTCTCTTGAAAAAATGCAACACAAACTTCAACATACATTGAGTATACTAGAACAAAGATCACAAGCTTGCTAATCTTGCACAAAAAGTTCACGCATTTGACATCTCAGCTATAGCTAAAATCCTATGAGGGGTCACTTTTTGTTAACCTAGAAGAGTAGAATGAGCATCATCGGTTAAGAATTAGTAGGGGCAATGGAGAAGGAGCTTGAAGAAGCATTGCAGGAGGAAAGGATGGAGCAACAGATTGTAGTGCATCACTCATAGGGATGGTGGACCATGAAGCCTTGGTAGAGCGCCCCTGCGTAACAGTTTTAGGGCTTAAAACCCACAATGTTGGGTAATGGTATTGTAAAGGCTCTGCAAAATGCACGGAGCGCAAATTGTAATAAGTCAAGTCAAAGGGTAGTCTGACCTAAAATATTGTAATTTAATCTAGAAGGTGTCGGCATACCCATGGTCCGCGGACCATGGGGATGTATAAATAGAGTGAGGCTCCAAGTGTAGAACATAGCTTTTATTTTAATCTAAAGTGATATGGGTTGTTGAATGCAATATTTTCTCTGAGTCTATAAGTTCGAGTCATAGGTGGTAGTAATAAGAGTAGGCTTTGCAGCTGTGTGCGTAGAGGCCTGGTAGAGTCTACAGCTATGTGTGCGGGCCCCTGCAGCTGAGTGCGTATGGTGGAATTGGATTGTACTAGAGCAGAAGATTAATAAAGATAAGTTTTCCTGACATATTGTGCTTCTACTCATAGATCTGTGCGTTTATTCTTTTGTTATGGTTTTATGCATCTCTTTAAGGTTTATGGTTGTGCGCTCTGATTAAAAATATTGAATGATTGATAAAGACTACAAAATTAAGTCAGATATATAATAAAAACATACTAAGGGTAAGGGATCTAGACAACTCCTCCTTGCACTCGATACAAGGGCTACACATAGGTGGATAGCTGCACAAAACAATACAAGTGCAAAAAATGGGTTCACGAACTCTCCAGACCTCATCAAGACATCCCTAGGGTGCGGAAACCTAGTTCTAGCACCCTCCCATACTACCTTGGGTGAGACCTCAGTCCGTGCTCCATGGACTATTGTCGAAGGGCTGGTAGTTTCGGGATTTGTTTGGCTAAAGCACTTCTGAACCTGGGTTAGGCCCCAATAAGCCAACACTGTGAGAGCTAAGGCTTTGTATAATTCCTATGTATTTGCACCATGTATGATAATACAATAGTGTGGGTTTTTTATCTAAAACTTTCCCCAAAGTATTTTCATGTGTATTGTGCCATTGATTCTTCTTCTTCTAGTTATATTGTTCAACTTGATCTTTAAGCTTCTGCAAATTGATAGTAATAGTAGGTTATAGTATTCTACTTTGATTTATATTGCATTATCAGGTTAACCTATCATAGATTTTCTACATGGTATCAGAGTAGTGAACAGTATACTAAGAAGAGAATTCAAAGTTTGAAGTTTGGCGTTGCAGGTGAAAATCAAATTCATATCATACTTCAAGGTTGGCTAGTGGTGTTCTATTGCTTGAGACTCGAGTGTGCCTTGGAAGGTAGCTCAAACTACATAGCATGGAAAGATAGAATGGAGGCTGTATTAGAAGACAATGGCTTGAAGGAATTCATTGATCAAGAAATCCCAAAGCCAGCTTCAACTAATGCACAAGAGTTGGTTGTGTGGCGAAGGCGAGGCAGATCATCCTTGAGGGAGTTTGAGACCATATTGTCTTGAGTTTTCATGGGAACGATACTCCATTTTTAATGTGGAAGACATTGAAGGACCTCTACCTGAACAGTAGCAACCAGAGGAAATTGGCACTTAAGGATAAGCTTCGAAGAATCAAGATGGAGAAGGGCGATACTATTTCCACATATTTGAACAAGCTCACCACCTACAGAGATGATCTTGGTAGTGTGGGAATAACTACTGCCGATAATGATATTGTGAGCCTCGCTCTCCTTGGCTTTCCAAAGAGTTGGAATAGCTACCAAGACTCTGTGAATGGAAGGGATAAACTACCGGATTGGGAAAGAATATGGTAGGATATTATGTAGGAGGAGATGAGGAGGAGCACACGAGATGGTTCTTCATCCAAAAATAATGATGAAGAAAATCTGGCCTTAGTAAGTAAGGCAAGGAAAGGGAAGGGGAAGGCTTCCCATTTCAAATTGAATTCTTCTCATGGAGGGAAGAAGGGTGACATGTCTAAAGTAAGATGCTTTATCTGTCACAAGATGGGACATTATGCAAATAATTGCCCATCGAATAAGTCCAATAAGGGATCCTCAGAAGGATCAGAAGGTGAAGCATTAGCCTCTCAGTTTGAAATGGACTTTACCCTCATCACATGCATGGTGTCATTGATGATGGGTTATGTTTGGTATCTTGACAGTGGAACATCATTCCACATGACCGACGATAAAAAAATTATTCAGTGCCTTGGAGGAGAAAGACCTCAAGATGCACATATAGATGGGTGATGATGGAAGGTATAGTGTTTCAGGAGTGGGCACAGTTTCTTTTCAGAGGGAGCATGGAGCTCCTCTCACCTTGATAGATGTGATGTATGTGCATGGACTGAAGAAGAACTTGGTATCAGTTGCAAGGTTGGAGGACAAAGGCTACGATGTTGTTTTCAGTAAAGGAAAGGTGTTCCTATCACATATAGCCACGGTCAGACCAAGAGGATAGGGATTCGGGTGAAGAATATATATAAACTAGAGGTAGATGATTGTGTAGCATTAAGTTCGAAAGTAGAATTGGTGCAAAGCCAAGACATTGGCGAGTTGTGGCACAGGTAGTTGGGCCATTTGCATAAGATATCTACAGGACTTGCCAAAGGTAAACTTGAGAAAGTTGACACATTCAAAGGTTGTACCTTGGGAAAGTACACCAAGTCTTCCTTTCATGATTGAGACAGTCAGGCAAAGGCTATCTTAGAGTGAGTTCATACTGATTTGTGTGGACCATTCTCAACTGCATCCACACCAAAGTAAAGGTATTAGGTGATTTTCATTGATGAATATTCTTGTAAATGTTGGATTTATTTCATGTAGAAGAAGGACCAAACTTTCACAAAGTTTTGTGAGTTCAAATCTTTGGTCGAGAAAGAGTCAGGGAAAAATATCAAGGCCTTGAGGAGGGACAACGATAGAGAATATGTCTCTCAAGAGTTTAAGGACTTCTATGCTATGGAAGGAATTAAACAATAGTTGATGGCACCTCATAACCCACAATAGAATGGGGTGGCCGAGAGGAAGAACATAACTATTGTAGGGTCAGCACGGGCAATGCTGCATGACCAAGGCCTAACACTTCACTTGTGGGCTGAGGCATGCAACACAACAGTCTATTTGTAGAATAAAAGCCTGCATCGCATACTTGGGATGAAGACACTAGAGGAAGATAAGAGACTAGATGTGGGTCACTTTAGGATCTTTGGCTCAATGATATATTGCCATGTGACAAAGGATGCACGGAAGAAGCTTGAGCCAAATTCAAAGTTGGGGATATTTGTGGGGTACAATGATACACCTCATAACTATCAGGTGCACTTGCCTACCAGTCGGAAGATAGTGGTTCGCAGAGATCTCAATTTTGATGAGCAGAAGGCCATGTGAGTTTCCCTTGAGAGGGAGCTCCAACTACAGGCTGTGGAGGAGCTGTTGGTTCCTAAGGAGGAGGAGCCTCAGACTGATGCGGAGCAGATACTTGAAGAGGTTCCAGGAGTGGAGAAATCTACTGAATCAAAGTCTTCCAGAGATGGACATAAGCACACAACAAAAGCTGACAGATTGTTGGAGGATGCGAGAGAGAATGTGGGAGCACCATCTTCTCAGCGTAGATAGAGGAGGTCACCTGAGAGGTACATTGGATACATAGCCCTTGTTGGGGAATATGTTGAGACTGAGCCATCTTCCTTTGAGGAAGCAGTGCAGTAGCCGATTTGGGTTGATGCTATGGTGGAGGAGTATGACTCTGTAGTTCATAACAGTGTTTGGGACATGGTTCTGAGACCGGAGAACAAGTCAGATGTGAGTTCCCGTTGGCTTTACTAGGTAAAGAAAGTTGCTGATGGTAGTGTGGAGAAGCATAAGGCAAGATTTGTTGCCCATGGCTTTTCACAAGCCGAGGGGATTGACTATGATGAGAATTTTTCTCCTGTCACAAGGTACTCATCTATCATACCTATGTTGTCACTAACATATGGGTTGGAATATCCATTAGATGGATGTGAAGACTACATTCCTCAATGGCCAGATTGAGGAAGAGGTGTACATAGAGCAGCCAAAAGGTTTTGAGACCTTTGATCGTGAGTTGCATGTGTGCCAACTCAAGAGAGCGTTATATGGGCTGAAGCAAGCACCTCATGCGTGGTACACCAGGATGGATAACCACTTCATCGGGTTGGGCTTCACAAAGCATGAAGCGGATGCGAACTTGTACCACATCGTGGTGAAAGGTAAGTTGTTGATCATCATACTTTATGTTGATGATCTCATATCAATTGGTGATGATCAGTTGATCGTGTCTTGCAAGGAGGACCTTGCAAGAGAATTTGAGATGAAAGACATGGGTCTCATGCATTACTTCCTTGGCATGGAAGTGTGGCAGAAGGATGGGGAGTTGTTTGTGTCTCAGGACAAGTATGCCAATGAGATACTCAAGAGATTCCACATATAGAAGTGCAAGCCCATGCAGACTCCTCTAGCAGGTAACTGGAGGAAGGAGATTGGTTCTTCAAGAGAAGTGGTAGAGGCTACTATGTACAAGCATCATGTGGGTTCACTAATGTACTTAATGAACACATGAATAGATTTGTGCTATTTGGTGAACCAACTGAGTCAAGTGATGATTCAACCCACCAAGATGTTTTGGAAGGTGGAAAAGCATGTATTGAGATACCTCAGAGGCACATCTCAGTATGGATTATGGTACAGACGGACAAAGGGAGTGAAGCTACAGGGCTTCACTGATGCTGATTGGGTAGATATTTTCAACCTTGGGTCAGAGGCAGTTTCTTGATACAGCAGGAAACATAGGTCGATTGTACTTAGCTTGACAGAAGCAGAATACATGGCTACAAGTCAAGCAACATGTGAGGCCATTTGGATGCGAAAAATCCTAGTTGGTTTGTTTGATAAGAGGATGGATCCAACTGTGATCTATTGTGATAATCAGAGTTGTATCAAACTCTCTAAGAATCCAGTATTTCATGATAGGTCCAAGCACATCAACATCCAGTACCATCATCTCAGAGACTGTGTAGTGAGGAGGATCATGTTGCTATATTATATTTCGACAGAGGAGAAAGATGCTGACATTTTCACAAAGGCATTGTGAAAGTGTAAATTTGAGTTCCATAGAGACAGGATCGGGGTGGAAGATAATCCCTTTCTTGTTGAGAGGGAGTGCTGAAATATGGAAATAAGAATATTCCAATTTAATTTGTGCTTGAATTAAATTGTCAACTAAAATCGAATTTAGTCTTAATAGCTATTGGGAAATAATTAATTAATTAATTTTAAATTAATTAGTTGGTGAAATTCAAGTTAGAAGTCTTTCTGAAGTCATGCAAGAGTTATCCCTTAAATTAAGGAGATAAGTTTGAGTTATATTTGAGTTGTAATTAGTTAACTCAATTTACTGAGTTAAGTCGAATTAAATTAGTTCCAAACTGTTTGAGGAACTAATAGTGAGTTAACAGTGAGCTGATGCATTAATGCACTCAACTAGTGCTACTCCAGTTAACTGAAAATTCCCTCATCAAAAACTCATGCATTTATATTTTGAGAAAGACCCAGTTGAGATTAATGTTCAAGGACAATGTACTATCAGTTGCATGCTTTTTCTCATGGAGAAAAATCATGCATGTAGTTAAGGATTCATCCTTGAGGATTGCAGTTTTGAAGGATTGTTTTTCCACTTACTAATAGGTTAATCATCCACAAGGAACAACGCAAGGAAATAAGAGCTTGGAGGGTAGAGAGGAAGGCTGGAGAGAAGCCAAGATTTCCTGTGAGTATCTATGGGGATTGTAGTGAGCACTGGCTAGTTGTGAGAGCTAAGGCTTTGTATAATTCCTATGTATTTCCACAATGTATGATAATACAATAGTGTGGGGTTTTTATCTAAGACTTTCCCCAAAGTATTTTCACGTGTATTGTGCCATTGATTCTTCTTCTTCTGGTTATATTGTTCAGCTTGATCTTTAAGCTTCCACAAATTGATAGTAGAAGTAGGTTATAGTATTTTGCTTTGATTTATATTGCATTATCGAGTTAACTTATCACAATTTTTCTACAAAATTGTTATGTAATTGTCGAAGGGTGGGGGCTAGCATCGGAGGCTAGCCCCAAGGCACATGGCCCCCTATATGCCCCTAATTTCCAATTTTTAGGCCTTGGTGGAAAAGTTAAGCATGTGACAAATCCACCAAGATTTTGGTGGATTTGGTGGTACGTTAGAAGAAAAAGGGTTGAAATTGTAGGATGATCCCATATTTTGGGCAATTTGTGGAGCGAATATTGGAAAAACTAGGAGAGGTCATAACTTCTCCAGTTTTCAACCAAATTTGATGTAGAAAGAAGCTAGGTAGCCATTTTTGGACATTATGGACTCATTGGAGTAGTTTTTAGAAGACTTTGAGCATTGTAAACACATATTTTTACACATTTGAGCATAATAGAGAGGCCCAAGACATTGGAAGCTGGACTAAGGAGACGTAGCCCAAGAGGGGTGAACTCCTTCATCTTGTTCCTGTTGTGATGTGTTTTTGGTGATGCTCTGTACATTTTTATGCTTATGTTCAGTATCTTATTTATGTTAAAATTTCTCTTAAAATTAACATAAAAACTCATTTTCACTTGCAAAACACATGAATCCTTAAGTCTATGAATATAATGTTGTTTCTAAGATGAGGAGGATCTTAGCACAACAAACTAATATACTTGATCAAATAATTTTTGGTATCAAAGCACTAGGTGTGCTTTGTGTGAGAAGGATTTAACTGTTTGCAAGTTTATGTCATGCTTACAAGTTTAAAACTCAAAACAGGAGAAGGGAAACTGGTTGAAAGCCTTGAAGTTAGGTCACGAGTGTCATGCGGAAAGAGTTATGTTTGCGAACAAACCTAACCTCCCTAGGAGTCTAAGACTCTCTAGTGACAAACAAACCAAACAAGAGCAATCCTCCTCTAAATACACGTTATTCTATGAGAGATCAAGTGTTTTTCGATCTTACCTTAGGTCCAACGCTTGTTGTAGCAGTCCAGCCTTGCTGATCCAGATGAGCTCCTCCTTCACTTCCAGACCTGCATACACTAACAAAGCAAACGATTACATAACACCTGAATATTCATCATAAAACAAAGCATATTCATCACATAGACCAAGGAGTACATGAAATAATTCATTAACAACAAATCATTGAGAAGAATGGACTTATTTGTATTAAATAATAAAAAAAGGAACCATTACAACCTGAGCCTTGGTGTTGTGCAAGCTCCTCCCAGGGTCCAGCAAGAGATTTCCTCTACTTTGACAAGCTCACCCACTCCCAATATGGCAACAAGGAAGGATAGTGATCTCTCCTCACAAGTCAACAATGGAAGTCCTAATTCCAGCAGCATTTACCCTTTAGAATGTTCAGCTTTCAACCTCTCCTCCTTTGGCCCAAGGCCTGTCTTTATAGTATTCTAGAGGAAGTTATTCAGTTCCAACATCAATGGGATACTCCCTCTTTTGGATGGGGTAGCTCCTCTCATGATGGGATAAGTTCCTCTATCATAGGGATGCATGAACCATCTGGAGGCGCTCAATACACGTCAAACACTCTTCTAGAAGGCTCTAGAAGTGACCAAAATTAACTTTTTTAAGATGAAACTCGCGCCTCTTGACCTTTACAGGGGTACGCACCCATCCTTTGGCTTACAGAGCATACAAGTATGCAGGTACAATGAGTTTGGGATGCGTACACGCAGGCAAGGTAGAGAGAACCTGCGTACCCAGAGATAAACATGTTTTTTAGTGACTTTCTCTCTTTTTTAAAGTTTGACATGGAGAGCAGAGGTATAAGGCTTGACAAGGAGGATAATATGACTATTGATGGAGCCATATTAACTGCAGATAGTCATGGTGACAAATTTCAGTATAACAGATTGCCCCCTAAAGTGCGAAGCCTGTAATAGACAAGGGTTTTATATCATCTAGGAAGGGTGAAGTACTTTATCATTTCAAGGATTATCTCGTGGAGAGCCTGGTAAGAACCTGCAATTTTCAACACAAAATACATGTATAAGATTATATCATCGCTGAGGTAGACATTCCCATACTCAGATCAAAACTTTAACTAACAAACTAACTACTCTGATACAGGAATGATTTCATAATTACATCATAATCATAGACTCGTGTAGACACAGTATGGATGCAGCCATCTGTTTATAATTGGTCTACAATATAATGAATACAAAACTCCTCGCAGCGTGGATGGTGGAAACTAGATCCAGGGTCTTCATCTCTACTTCTCGAATCGGTACGATTCTAGCCATGCGAATAAATGAGTCGATGTCGAACATGGTAGAAACTACTTGATTACCAGTCAATGATGTAAACTATTAACAAGCGTGAGAGAGACCACCAGTAATGTAAATGGTTCTCAAAGTACCCAACACAATCCATGAGATGTGAATGAATGAGTCGATGTCGAACATTTCATGGAATCCTTCGATCGCAAGTCAATGATGAAAACTGACGTCGAAGGCGAGAAACCTGTCATTGATGCATGCAGACTTCAAGGTACTGACGATTTCTAAGTCAACTCTCCAGATAATGTGCTGATGTCCATAGAAAGCGACCTGTCGCAGGCAAGCCCACAACACGAAATCATAGTTCAAGTTGAAGAAATGTTGCTGTAAGGACTGACTCAAGGATGATAAAATGGATGGTAGGTATTTTGCAGTTGAATGTTTCGTTTATAGACCTCTTGAACACATAACGACACAACAGATGGTTTGGTGACGAATGACTCAAAGTAAACTCCCATAACCCGGCTAAAGAATGTCAATGATTTGGTCAACTGTGAGGCAAAGGATTTCCTAACCTAGGTGAATGAACAAGTGTCGTGTTCAAGAGTGGTAATAAGGTTTTTCTGAAACAAAAGGATATCAAATAGGCTCATTCTTCTCACTTTTTCCCCACCATTTCTGGCAAGTACCTCTTTATTTTTTACAAGCCTGAGGAGGATAACATATGCTTGATTGTAAGCTCATCCTTCGGATGAGTCAAACTTAGTTTTTGATTCGAACCCTAAGAAGGAGTGGTCCATTCTTGTTTGTAATAGAACAGGTCCTTTACTGTGAAATTTTAACGAGTCCAGTATAGGAGAAACTCGGCGTTTTTCATGTTTAGAGAGTCTGAAAAACTTAGAAGACTCCAGATTGGACTTTTTCGTAAATTTGTGTCTCCCAAGCCCAAAAAGGTATAAAATAATACCTAGGAGAACCGCTTGATCTTGCGACCAAGGAGTACTTTCATGATTAGTGTCTTTGACCTGAAAAGTAAAAAGCGATCAAGGACACGTCGTTTTATTTCCAGTAT
>APFE030654507.1:0-76013 GCA_000404065.3 Pinus taeda
CATTTCCATTCTTCTTAAGGCTTCTACAAGGGGTTTTCATGTCTAGTTTCATCATATGATTATGTGGAAGTCAAGATGCAATATTGTAATCATTAAAAAGGAAAAACAAGTAGAAGTCCAAGAGTCATGTGTGAACTCAAGAGTCATGGAATTCCAAAGGACATGCAATACCAAAATTCATATGTAATTCCAAAATTCATTTGGAACTTCAAAGGTTGTGGAATGCCAAAGGTCACTAGAAATTAGAAAGTTAAGAGTCATGAGGAGATGAAAGGTCACTCCTCAAGTTATAAATATATCCTCATTTCTCATGTAAATGACTTTTAACCCTGGCTTCTCCCATAAGGCATAAGAGAGATAAGTTAGTACTTTTGGGGAGCAAGTAGTGACTCCAATGGTCCACTATTGCAACAAGTGATGTTCGTTGTATTCATGCATCTTGGGACTTTCACTTAATATTTGAAGCCTGATGGCCAACACGTTTTCATGCACTGGTTATGAATGTTTATAAGACTATTCTATGAATTTTATGATTCATGTTTTCTTTCACCAGTACTAAGGTAGTTGAACTATTTTGGTTATTTTAGTGCTTATCCTATTGAGAATGTGTTCTAATGATTATAATGATCATCACATCTTTGTGGACTATTCTGTTGGATGTTAGATGGAAAATTTCTATTTATGTGTGTCTTTACTAGGGTGGTACTATTAACTCTCTCTTAAAGGATCACTTTTCTCCCCCTTGCAGTAGAAGAATCTTGATGCACATGCATCTGAACATTCACCAGACACACTTTCTTCATTTGCAAAGGCACATATGTGATTGTCTCTCTCGCTGAAAACTAAAGACAAGGCAGATCTTTAAGTAGACAACAGTCGTGTCGTATTCCAGATGGGAATCCTACACCAAACGGTGTGAGGTATAGTTGGGACTTTATATTGGGGAGATCCCCTGTATGTTCACAATATCCATTACCGTCAATAGATGGTTATTTCTACAATGAGTTTTACTTGGGAATTAAATACTATACCTTTTCAATCTTGTTTGTTTCTCTCCCTAGTAGAGATAATCATCTCTTTCCACTCATATTTTGTATAGTAGAATCTCATGAAGGCTAGTTGAGGTTTAATCATGGCCCGAAGGCGAAATATGGGCTAGGATAAATGACTTAGCATCTCATGGCTTCATATTTAGTGGATCCCAAGAATAAAAGGCGTGGATGAATTCTCCTCATGAAAATCTAGGGATCGTCATATCATCCACTCAAATTTACCTCCTTCACATTCATAATGATGTAACTATTTATTTTTGGCACATTTTCTAGGTGATTTTCTGCATGTAACTACCCATGGGATGTAGTTATGCATTGAGGAAAGAAACAATTATTTTATGAGCACAATCACCCTAGAGAAGGTTTAACATATGGTAAGACTTTTTTCGACATGCACATGATTATTGATGGTGATCCCATCTAAAATTTGATGAATTATTTTAAAGGTATGTCATCCATAATTCTTGAAAGGATTTTAATCTTCCAAGTCATGAAAGCATCTCTTCCTCCGAAGAAAATCTCTTGAAAGTTGAAGTGTTAAATGCTTAATGTTTAGATTTACATAGTCTAAACTATTATCTCACTAGTCTCTAAATGGGGAAAGAATAGTATTGCATAAGATCTTCATTAATGGAGTTTTTAAAATAAGAATTTCTATGGTTAAGCAATTGTAATGCTAGAATTATAATTATAATTGGAACTATCATGGACTTTTTAAAGTAAGAGTTTTATAGTTAAGAAAATATAATGTTAAAATTATAATTATAATTGGAACTAGCACAACCACATTAGTGAATGTGGTTGATATACGCCTAAGGCATAATTTTCCATCGTCTATATGCCAATAAACTTTTATAAATGAGACCAATTAGCATAATTCAAATATTAAGGCTAGTGCACTCCTTATGGATTTGTTGAACATAATTTCTTCACAAAAGAAAACCAATCATTCATAACTTCAGGGGTTTAGCTATATAGTTGTTTAGACTTCCACAAATTGAAACAATCTATTTCTATTTTAAGTAGGTTTTGAAGCAAATATTTTCCCTTCATATTTTATAAATGCTTGTTAGTAGAGAATTTTCTTTAGAAAGCAAGCAATGAAATTTTCGTCTTTAACTAGGATCTTGGAACCCTCAATGCTTCCCTCCATCGTCATTCAATCTCTCACATGCTTCCTTCATTTATTCTTTTTATCATTCCTCTACCCAACATTATGATCCACTATAATGCACTGTTCATGGAGCTACTCTTTTTTAGAAATGTAAAACCTTAATTTTGACCCTTACTATGTATTAAATTGAAATATGTAGATATCCTAAATATGGCAGTATGAAATCCTAGTATGAACCTCAAGGCTAAGGACCAATTAGTGAATGATTATGCATATGCATGATGTAAATATTCATACATGGACCATGTGTTAGATATGGATGGTAAAATCATGGTATGTAAATAATAATGTTGAAGCATAAATATAATGATCAAAGATGTCTATATAAAACATGAGAAAAACTATAATTCTACTACATGGGAAAAGTAAAGTGGTGCCTTTCGGAAATTAAATTCCCTATTCCAAAGCATCAACCTTAGAACTCATATATTTCTTTACCATATCATTTAAATGAAACTATCTACCTTCTTGACTTACTAAATCTAATCATTAAATGAATGTACAAGGTTGGGGGAATCTTCTCATATAGTTATGAAAGCACAAATTAAGTACAATCATCCTTGGATTTTAATAGCCCTACAAACATGTTGTCAAAGGTAATTTCACAAATCCTCTCATTTTTATTGACTCTAACATTCTTTCTATCACTCTCACCTTCACATGCTATGTTCTTCATTTCTATTTAGAAGAAATATGTAAATTGATTAAAATTACCTTGTTAATAGAAAATCACATATATTTGAATAAAGAATGATGGTTCTAATTTAGTATAGAGGGTGGGAAATTTAGGAAACTTTCAATAGCAATTCATTTTCTACTCTTTGAGTGGTTAAGAGCCAAGTATTTATGTTTTAGATAATCTTTATCAATCATACAACAAGTTGGTCTCTTTTTACCCATACTAAATAGCACTAAAGGTAATAATATTTGTGATGGATTGTGGGGCATATAAGGGGAAGATCTTCCTTATGTTATTTGGGGTAGTGAAACAAAGTTCTTTGTAATGATTTGTAGAGAAATAGATTAGTTGAAAACGATGACATATGGGTTGCACTAGGAGGGAGAGATGCTTATAATTTTTTTCCTTCCATCTTAATGGCCTTATAGCCTAAATTCATAGTGATACTCACTCTATCCCTAAATTAAATGGAAAACCAATCCCAACCAACCAGCGAGTTTCTTGGACTCCCTTGGGCTGATAGATAATTTCATTATTGTTGTTTATGAATATGAAAAATTTATGTTTACTTTTAGTTATAAAAGTTAATTTCTCATTATTTCAAAATTAATTAATACTATTATCATAATTAATTAATCTATGATAATTAAGGTATCATGCATGCTCTGTGTGATTATGCTTATTGTTTGCGTTGCATTTTAATTCCACCCCATCCTCAGAAATTTTAGTCCTTTAATAGAAACTATAAAATAATAATTTAATATTAACGTATATCCTACCTTGTCGGCGACTGAAAAAAAACGCTTCACAGACAAACATCGAAACATTGGTATGGCATACGTCCAGCCACTAAGAAAACGCTGCCGAAACCATCTTTACAGTTCATTTCCAAGAGGGTTTTTGCGCTTTTCCAACTTTCACCTTGAATCCTTTTAACCAAATTTCTCATTCACCATTCTGCATCATCCGGGTCACACTGTAGTGACAGGATTTTGTAACTTTGAAATCGAGGGTGCTCGAATTTATCGACCTAGCTTTCATATAATGGGAATAAAATCGGAGCAGATCAAGAGATAATAGTTCTGAAATACACAACACTGATTACTCCTTTCACTGCAGATTTTTATTTGCATATGATTCGTTTTATTCATACAAAGAAACAATCCAAATGCTGTGTTAAAATATATCGCCTACGAGATTGGAACTTTGAGCTGCGGAAAATTAGCAATACTACCCCGTTCCTTTAAACTGTGGCCTTCTCAGCCTACCTCGCCACTGTCGATTGCCTGATGAGAGAATGACGAGCTCTCCTAATTTGTAATTACGCTGCAACTTCCATAGCTGAGGGATGGAAAATAATTAAGCAGACACAGCCAGGGATGGAAAATAATTAAGCAGACTTTGTGGCTGGTCTCCCTGATAGCCCGAATGCAAAATCGGGTGAAGGCTGGAAAATAAAACCAACTTCTCCTACAATGTTCAGCCACCTCTTCAACCACACGCTTCACTAGCGCAGCTTCATATCTGCACTGCACACAGTTTGAAAATATAAACAATTCAAAACAGAAGCAGAAACATATAGATAGATAAGAGCAGATAAGAGTGAGTTACCCACCCATTAGTTTCTTCTTGGAGTGACCAGCCGGAGAAACGACAGAGTTGGAAGAGAGCAGCCTTCCATTCGCAAATTTCTTGTGTGCTGTATCTCCCGCTTCTCTCATGCTCTCGGAATGCTTCAGCATATGGGCCATCCAATTGCGCGAGCCGCCGAACTTGCGAAGGAGTGACGTTGTAAAACAGAGGAATGGCGATGGTCGAACCCTTACCCGGCATAAGTAGTACTTGGCGTGCAATAAAAGAGGCTTCTCTGAGGCACCAGACAGATTCTGCGTAATTAGTGGAGAATATGGGAATCAGGATCCGACTCACCTGAATTGAGTCCTTTAGGCATGCAGAGATGTCGTCCCCCTTTTTCAGATGTTCGCTGTCGAGGAAGACACGAAAACCTGCTTCGATGAGGGCTTGGTAGAGATGATCTACAAACCCCTAGCTGTGGCTGTGTCTGCAGGGTTGAAATTGTGAGTAGCAGCTTTGAAAACAAACTGGTGGGACTAATGTCCACTTCCATTCCTGCGCCATTCGGAACGCTGAACGGGGGTATGACTGGAAAGTTCCAGTGTCAGGAAAGTAGACCAACCAGAGCACCTCCCCACGCGAAACCCTTTCCAATTCAAATTCAAATTCGAACATCGAATGAGCGGGTAAATAAATTCAAAATCAAATTTCAAATTAGCCTGTCATTAATGCGTATATTGTATTGTATACCCTGGTATTTATGCGCAGTATCATGTATGCTATGGCCATGAGCCGCGTTCTCGTCGATCTTGTATGGTCATGGAGCAGTCACCGGAAATAATTTGGTCGCGTTATTTTCTTGCCGACAAATAGAAGAGAACTCGTGTCCCAAAACTGTACCTCTATAGCATTTATAATGCTATAGAGGTGGAAATAGGATTCGCCCAACAAGATGAAAATGACAAGACATTAACATCCAATCGCTAAAGATGGATACGAAATGTGTCATAGAAAATGATAGACTTCACGATGCAATAATTACAGCGGCTTTACAAGTCAATCTTTGTCTGTGACGACACTGGAAATTCCATACACACCCTCCCGTGTTACGCCTAGAAACTCTTTATATAGACTCTATCTAATTTAACACTCGTTTAGCTAATAAAACTAGATTTAATAATTATTGTCGAATCTAATGTTCACTTCCTAGATATTTTGACCTGGTGATTTAGGAAGAGACAATAATACTTTGTATATTAAACTCAATGGCAAGAGTTAAATTATAAACACTAAAAAATTATTTTATAGAGAAGAAAGAAATTATTTTAATGTTTATTAAACTAAAGATAGTCTATGGGACAGATTGTTTATTCATCTTTTGATGTATTCAACTTTTTTTTGTGAAGCTTCAAAATAAATGTTCCCAACTTCTTGACAAACCCCTCACTAAATAGATTATCCCAAGAGCTAGCTGCGAACATATCTGCGTAATTTTCCCTGTTGTCTTTGAAGGTCTCACATTCTAAAATGTTTTGTTTTGTTTGTTTGTTTTTTTTGTTTTTGTTTTTTTGTTTTTGTTTTTGTTTTTTTTTCTTCGGAAGAACAAAAAATGCATACTCTTTCCTCCCACACTTCTTTTGGCTTTTTCCAGTGCCCTATTTCACAATGGAGTTGATGAGAATTAGTCCTTAACTGAGCAATAACAATTTTGGCTCTCCAAGAGATATTGACCTCTATGTATGATTTTGGTTGATGACTGAGTGGGATTAAACACTTCAATATAGTATTTTTTCTTTCTTCCTAGCTCCTTATCCCAATTACGCTTGTGGAACTTTTCCATAACAAAAGATTTTATCTCTTAAATGTTTATAGGACATGCGTTCAATAAAATACCCCATATACTAAACCATTTGTTATTTTGCTGCATCCAAGTATTTTTTCTCTTGCACAATCTGTCATAAAGACAATTTTAGACCATCTACCCTCTTCCATTTGCTCATTTTTTAAAAAATACCTTATGACTTGCACCATAGCAATTGCTTCAATAGGAGCAGTCCTTGTTTCACTTAACAAGATAGCATAAGGAACTGTACTTTTAATCTTGAATTTGTTTTTAATCAACGCTTCTGAATTGTCTCAATTTGTCTCCACTGCATGTCGGATGTATTGCTGGCCCATAGTTCACGACCATAGAGAACCACCGGAATCACTAGAAGGCCAGAAAGAGCTTGAGTGGTTTTCTAGTCCCATAACTCTGCCTCTCTACACCTATTTTGAAAAGAATAAAATGCTTTCCAACCCCCCAAAGTTCTTTTCTTTCTACAACCATTCCAACTTAAATTTTTGTTGAAGTCGATTCCGAGATATTTGTAATCCACATGTTCTTCTAGAATGTTGCCTTCAAAGTAGAACTTATGTTGGTTATGTTTTCTTTTCTTAGAGAAAATCACTACTTTCATTTTGCTGATATTGACTTGCATCCCCACATTTCTACAAAAATGCTCAAGGGATAGTAAGTGCTCTTGCAAACCAAGTGCTGATTTAGCAATCAGAATACGCTAATTTGCATATAAAAGAAGTCTTATAACAAACTTGCCCAAATAGAGACCATTACCACCTTGTGAATTTAACCACTCCTCAAGCTTGTCGATATATAAACCAAAAAGGGTGGGAGACGGTGGGCAACCTTGCTTGACTCTGATATCGCTTCTGAAACTTTCAGAAATGCCTGCTAAAGTTCTAATTTTGACTTTCACCTCTTCATACAGCTTATGCACAGCTGCTCTCAAATGTTTAGGAACCTCGATTTCCTCCATTCTGTTCCAAAGCTTATCCCTAGGAACTGAGTCAAAGGCTTTTCTGAAATCAACAAAGCAACAAAAGACTTCTTTCTTTTTATCCCAAAATTTTTCAACGATGTTCCTTAAAGTTATGCAATGATCAACTGTGGAATGTTTAGGTCTAAAACTTGCTTGCCCTTTAGCACGCTTATCTCTTTCTTCTGCCCACTTACTAATTTTGTTCTAGCATACTTCCAAATAGATTTGCAAACAAATGGTTTATCATGATGGTCCTATAATTGGAGGGATTATTAATGTCACCACTCTTGAAAAGAGGTATTGCCAGACTAGTTTTCCAATCTGTGGGGAGCCCCTATTGTATGACCTTGTTGAAATTTTTTGTAATGTGAGGTGCAAGAATCTTTGAGCCCCACTTTAGATATTTTGCTTGGAGTTCAACTAAGTCTTTTACTTTTCCAACACCCAACTTCTTGATACCCATCTCTACCTCTTGCACCGTGAAGAGTTTAGTGTCAGTGTTGACCAAGGGTGGAGGGACACCCTTGGGATCCTGCTCATAGAGTTTTCTTGCATAGTCAAACCATTTAGAAGTTGTAATATTATTTCCATTTTGTATCTTTTTTGGTTAGAGCTCCTTCCAAAATAATTTGGGATTATTTTTCCCAAGGAAGTTTAGTTCTTCCCTCCTTGAAACCATGAAAGTGACCTTTTTCTTGCTTAATAACTGCTTGAAACCTTTGAGCTTTATGTTATCCTTGTTTGACTCTTTCCACATTCTCCTTGCCTTTTTGCATTCCTTGTCAAACCAAGCATTAACCGGAAAGCAATTTGTTTCGGACTTCTTAATTTTTGCTCTTTTTCACTTTGCAAGTGCGCATTGAATTAAATGTGTTAATTCATGACTATAAACACTATTAATTGTGATTTTTTCCTTCTCGAAGAGCCTATCTAGCATCATTTTGAAGGTATTACAATTTTCTGGGGTCAAAATAATTATACCTTATGGGAGGTTTTGTTGGACATTATGAATTTTTTACTTTAATTGTTTCTTTCTAGTCCAAGAGAAACATAAATAAATTGGCTTGTTATCTGATTTTAAGTTCCACAACTGATATCCAATCAAAACGTCCTCCATTTTCTCACACAAACCATGCGAGCAAATTACATAATCTACTACACTTGCTCCATTGTAAGTATTGCAAGTGAAATTACTAGACTTTGCCCATCTAGTCAAGCCATTACAAATGACTAAATCAAAGGCCCCACATAGAGTAAGCAATTTTTCACAAAAGAGATTGCAGCCCTTCTCCTTTGAAATTATTTCCCACTAATGGTTACTCTCTTCTATAAGCCAAATAGTGTCGCAATCATCTTTACAACAAAACATGTTAGCTTGCTCAGTTACAGTCCTAGCATTGAAATTACCCACTATAAGGACTTCACTTAGCTATGAATAAGTTGCAATATCCGCTTTTAAGGTTGCAAATGGATCTTTGTGGTCAAGCCCTCTACCTTTGTAGATTTTTGAAACTTGCAGCGCAAAATAACATGCTGCAATTCTGATGTGGTTTCCATTTTTTGATATTTTAAACCGAATGAATTGCTTATTTGAGTCTTCTTTTTCTAACTAAACGAGACGACCTTCTTTCTCCCTTACTAAAACCATGATACCCTCGTGCCCTTTGCCATTCCCTGCTGCCTTGTTCCACATCATCATCTTCCAGTATCCTTGAAACAGAGGTGTCCTGCACCCTTCATGATCATGTGTTTCTATGAGGCAAATTATGTCTCTATCTTCCGCAATATGCCCTAACCCAAGTCTTCGTCTCCACGGGTAACCTTTGCAGTTCCAACAAACTAATCTTAGGGAAACCTAGGTATGACTTGAGTGCTATTTATTTTGACATGCAAGACTCACATTTAAGTCTTGGTACTTGCATTCCCATATTGACATTGCTTCCTGATTTCCTTTTGAAGAGTTTGTTGCCTCTTCTTTATTACCATCTTGCTACTCTGTTTTGGAAGGAGGTCCAAATTGCGCTGTCACAACTTTGCCTTCACAAATCTGTGCTCTCTCACCTTCATCTCTTTCTGCCCTAACCTTTAACATTTCCTCCCTTCTTTCCCCCTGTTCTTTTACAGTGAAATCTTCTTCTAGGAGAAAACAAGAACCCCTCAAGAGATGTTTCTTGCTTAGAATGATATATTTATCACGAAAGGCATGATGACTTTTATGGGCCTGGCTCTCTCCCCGTTAAACATACCCACCCTCCATGCTTGGCATATTTGTCCTTTCCATAGCAATTTTTCTTTCAAGAAGTCTCTTGCAAGGTCAAGAGTACATTCATTTTTCCCATAGTCTTTCACCCCTTTAATAATTATGTTTGCTACCCTATTTTGTCTTTCCTTTCCTTCTCTATCTCGCATGTTGTCAACCTGAATGTTTGTTTCTCCTTCCTTATTAGCAGAATTGCTAATAACTTGAGCCCAACTTTTGGAAACTTTGGTGGAATCTCCTTTCCTTTCTTCTCTTGCTTTCTCTTCATCGTTGTTTATTTGGGCAATCATTTTCCCTTTATCCTGAGATGATTTTGCATTCACCACCTCTTTACTTTTGAGTGAGTTAGGAAAAGACAAATTACAAACATTAAACATTAATTTCTATATAAAAATCATCGAATGATATTATAATCAAGAGTGTGCGGCTATATCATCTACTTTGAAAGGGAGGTACCCAAGAGAATAATGTAATAATGGGATGGGCCATAGTAATAAATAAAGTGGTTAACCCGTATCATGTAAGGGACCACAAGTAGTTAGTAATAATGTAATGGGCCCATGGTATTAGATAGATGGTATTGAGGGAACCATGGTAATGACCCATGGTATTTTATGTATGAGGCCTATATAGAGGCTAGAGACTCCCCATCGAGTGATGTCAATGAATATTGTATGAACAGGCATATGGCTTATGGAGTGCTCTCCTTTTTTAAGGAGTGAATGTATGTGTTGCCTTACCTTAAGGGTTTTGATCAATAGAGAAGCATTTCTATCTATTTGGATCTTGTTATCTCTGGATTTATTGCATTGTCTTATATTTTCATATTAGATCTATAACAAGTGGTATCAGAGCACTTTCTTGGGCAAAGCAGAGATTTTTTTTTTTTTTAAGGAAATTTTTGGGCAGCGAGTTTGTAGATTAGATTTGTAAGTTTAGGTGCAAAATATGCAAAATTTAACTGCAGATCTGGATGGTTCGTGAAAAAATACCCAAGTTCAAAAAAACATTGGCTGAATCGGAGTCCGGATGAAGGAGATATTGCTAATTTAAAAATCGTTGGTGTTGCAGACATTTTTCAGGGCCATGAGTTTGTAGATCAGATTTGTATGATTTGGGGAAAAATCTACAAAATCTAATTGTATATCTGGGTTTTTGGTGAAAAAGTACTCAATTTGAAAAAAAAAATTGGCCGATTTGGAGTCCGGATGAGGGAGATATTGTTGATTTAAAAATTAGTTGGGTGTTAGACACTTTTCAAGGCGGCGAGTTTGCGTAGCAGATCTGTACATTCTGGTACAAAATCTATAGAATATAATTGTAGATCTCAATTTTTTGTGAAAAAATACCCAAGTTCAAAAAAAAAAATCAGTCGAATCGGAGTCCGGATGAGGGAGATATAGATGATTCAAAATCAGCTCTTTTTTTCATAAATTTTTGTGACGGCGGGATAGTTGCAGTGCGGATCTGAAATTCCAGTGTCTAGATTGGGATTTCTATCACATGGGGAGATGAAGAATGGTTGTTTCATTTCCTAAAACTTGTCATAATAGGGATTCTGAGCAATATTGACTAAACTGTGACAATTTCAAATTTTCGCCAATTTTTTTTGTAATGGTGAGCCTAGATCAGAATTTGAGGAAGATATACAAATTTGATGGCTCTAATCTAGAAATATGGATAGCACTAATGGAAGAATATTGCTCTCTAGAACGCATCGTAGATGGTGGAACTAAACTAAGTTTGGGAAACCTTTACTTGAACCAAGAAACATGGCAATGGTGGCAGAGGCATTCTAAATGCTATCCAAGGACAATTACTTAGCAAATGTTCGCAAAATCCATTTGTGACCGCTTTAACCCTAAACCAATTTTCTTGGGACCTCTTACTAAGCTCAGATAGACAGGCAAACAACCTAGCAAGGATTTTATTGGTACAAGAAAGAAGGAAACCAAGAAGCCTAAAGGGTTATTTTCTGCCAGTATCTTCTTATTGTAGGTTCATGGATTGATTCAGAAGGAGAAGATCATTGTGTCTATAAATCCTAGTTGCAAGAATAATTTTATCAATGTTAATTGGGCAAAAAAATTGCAATTTCCAGCAAAATACATTGAAAACATACAGGTTGATAATGAGGATGTTCAAGTTTATAAAGATTTGAAGCTTTCTATGGATAAGTATGTGTTGCATAGTGACTTTTATACTTCAGATATGGATAACATGGATGTTTTTTTGGGATATCCTTGGATGGAATCTGTGGGTACTGTCAATATTAATGTGCAGAAGAAATTCCTGAAGCTCTGGTATAAAAAGAAGAAAATTATATTACAGGATATTTCCATTAAGACCCAAGCAGAGAATATGGAGGTAGAAGCACAAAGCTCTAATGACACTTACACATCAGATGATGAGCCTTTGATGGTTGATAGTCAAACACAAACAGAGGTTGAAGCAGAAAATGTTACAGGTATTGATAAATCAGAGGAGGACTCAGTGGTTGAAGTAATATTGAAAGATAGGAAACAACAGCAGGCACCACAACATGTACATACCAATCAGGATCCATTAGGTGGTGAATTAAAGAAAGATACATCGTTGGTTAACACTTTAGCATATCACCACCCACATCACCCCACAAGAAAACAACCAAAAAGATGGCAATGAATTAGCCACAAAGACAACAACCCCTGCATGATAGATAGAGAGGAGCAAAGATCCACCTACTACACATCAACACAAAAGCGCTGCCAAGGTCAACTTCCATCTCAAGCGAGCAAGGCACCAGTGAGATCGAGGGTTCACCTTTCTCTTGGATGGCTAGATGCACGTGCATGGTACCCGTGGACTACTCTTTTGAGTAGATCTTATTATTTGTGTTCTTCCCATGTTTCGGGGACAAAACATGTTAAGGGGGGTGGAATATAGTATACCTAGGGGGGATAATATGGGGTACAAAGGGAGGTACCCAAGGGAATAATCTAATAATGGGATGGGCCATAGTAATAAATAAGGTGGTTAACCCGTATCATGTAAGGGACCACAAGTAGTTAGTAATAATGTAAAGGGCCCATAGTATTCGATAGATGGTATTGAGGGAACCATGGTAATGACCCATGGTATTGTATGTATGAGGCCTATATAGAGGCTAGAGACTCCCCATTCAGAGATGTCAAGGAATATTGTATGAACAGACATATGGCTTGTGGAGTGCTCTCCTTCCTTAAGGAGTGAATGTATGGTGTTGCCTTACCTTAAAGGTTTTGATTAATAGAGAAGCATTTCTATCTATTCAGATCTTGTTATTTTTGGGTTTATTGGCATTGTCTTATATTTTCATATCAGATCCATAACAAGTGGTATCAGAGCCATAACACAATATTAAAATTTTAGTCATTTCAATGGTCGCATCCTTAGCTTTATCTTTGAAGAAGTTGATATGATTGATTGTGATGATTTGTAAGTATGTACTACGTGCCAACAATTTTTAGTTGGTGTTATTGTAAACTGCCTTCATTTTTAACGGTTGGTACTATAAATGTCTTCGGTTTTTGGTGTGATGGTGAATGACTTATAATCTTCGTTGGTTGGATTAATAATATCATGAACTGAGAATATGGAATTAGTGTTATTTTGTTTTGATGTTTTTTATAGTTTATTTTCATTTATTGCAAAGAAAATCAAATAAACTCATTTTTATAGAGGTTACTATAAATATATTATTATTTTTTATATTTAACTATTAAAGTTATGGTCATGTGAATATAATATTACATTTATCTTATTATTATGCCTGCCCTAGCATTAGGCATTAGGCTGATTACTTATTACTTTGGTCAAACATGTTAAATAATTTCAATTTAACAAAGTGGAACTTTACAAATTATTTTTCTAATTTTTGCAATTTTTTATTATTATCATTTATCTCTAATGATATTGGTAGTGAATTTGAAGATGTTATTTATACTAATTAATTAAATTAAATTAATGCCATTAACTCTTAATTACTATAAATTAATAAACTATTAATTAATTAAACGACGCAGCAATGAATAACTACTGTGTAGCCTTGTTTCATTTATTGTCTTTTTAGTCAGATTTAATGAATGTAATATATATCATTTTTTATTTTTTATTTTTCTAGATGTTCAATATAATGATAAGTTTATTAAAAAATATATTTTATGAAATTGTTTATAAATTATTTTAAAATATTTATTGTGTTTTTGTTGAGAGATATTTTATCTTTCAGTATGGGAAGATGTTGTAGTGGTTGTAAATGAGTGTAAGCATTTAGATGTAATTTAATATAGGAGAGGTGTTGTAGTGTTCATAAATGGAGCTTTATATCAAAAAATAATATTCATAAAACATAGGCTACCTCAATTAAGAATATAATAAAAAGTAAAAATTAATAAAAATAATAGATCAATTCAATTCAATTTGTTATTGTTATATTGTAATTGTGTTTGTATCAATAAAATAACAAATAGTTTTTTCTAATAAAAATTCATAATATGCATATTAAACTAAAAATAATTTAAATAATGATTATTTATATTTGTAATCATGACATTTTAACATATAATTAATAATAATAATAAAATTATTGTTCAATATAATTTATTACACGCTAATTTTAACATAATTTATAAAAATCCTTTGTAATTATCCACCCCTGCCCCTACTTTCTTACCATATTTTAACTTAATTTTAATGTTATATTGTAATTTACTATAACCTTCCCTATATTATTATCATATGTTTTTTTCATACTATTAGTCTCTTCCAGGGACTATAACATTCGCCTTGCAGTCAAAGTGCATTGACTTTGTATTATTTTGTTGAGTTTTTGCAATTTTAACCAATTTTTTCAGAAAGTGTTGAATATTTCCATTTTTGTGTAGATTCAAAATTAATTTTCTATTTTTGGAAATCTTATTTCTAATTTTCCATTGGTTGAATGAGCCTTGATGTGACATAACTGCCCTGGTGGAGGTCGATTTAGTTTTCGTATTTTTGAATGCCTCCCTAATCATTTTAAAATAAAAAAAGGCTAATATTGTGAGTGGTCATTCCATCAATGAGTGCTCTAACATTGACATTAACATAATGCTCTGAGTAGGTTCTTTACATAAGCAGGGGTGGGCGGAGGTGATCCAGGTGGATCTTCAGACACCATGGCATGGAGATGCTCAAAAATCAAAGTGTTGGGAATGACTTCAAACTAGGACCAAATCGAAGACCTCATCATCCTGATCGTGGAGGTGTGAACGGTTCGTCAATCCGAGTTTGGACGATGAAGTTATCGCGAAAATAGTTGCCTTGGTTCCTTTGAACAAAGGAGGTTTTTCTCATAAAAATGGACTTTAAGCCTTTATAAGGCAAATCACAACCGGAGGCAAACGATGACCAATATCAGTGCTATTCAGGCAGTGATTGAAAATATTGATGCTTGCAAATCGACAACAGAATGTCGGCATTGGCGATCGGGGATGCCAAAGGCCAAGGACCAGGACCCCTAGGTGTAGCAAATGCGATTAGCGATCGCCAATATCAATGATCGACGTCAGTGATCGGCATCAGTAGATGCCAAAGGAAGGACTCTAGGTTGAAGTGATCTCAAATTGTGATATAGCGCAGACCCGATCAATTTATAGGTTTGATTTTATAAAATTTGAAAACTTTCAGATTTTTCAATGTTTTCCAGTGTTTTTCGGGTTTTTGTATTATCGCTTTAAAATTATAAAGGCTATTTTTTAAAATGTTGTTGTGCCCACCGATTGATCTAGACAAACATCTTCTATTCTTAAGCAATAGACCTTTGATTTTGAAGCAACCTTGTCCCAAACGTGTTAGAAAACACGATGGGTGACAGAGAGTCAAGGCTGGAGAAGGGAGAGAGAGCTTGCATGCCAGAGAATTCCCGGGAGCCTGAAAGCCTATGCTATAGTGTCGAGAGCATGGATTCAGAGAGCCAAGAGCGGCGAAATGATGCTTAATAGTGGGCTAAATCGGTGAAACAGAGAGCCCGAGAGACTGCGTGGAGAGAGGCCCGAGAGCCTGAGTACGCAGAGAAGCATGAAGCCAGAGCAGCAATTCAAATCCACAAAGCCGCAGAGCTACAAAGAAGCATGAAGCCAGAGCAGTGCGTTAAATCCACAGAGCCACAGAGCTATGGAGAAGCATGGAAGCCAGAGGGCGCTTGAAATTCTGACAGATCATAGAGTGGTAGTGACATAAGCCAGAGTGCTACAGAGCTAAATAGCCAGTGAGTTGTAAAGTGAGAAGTCTAGAGCAGTTATTCTTTTATGATTTATTCTACAACTTTTGATCGATGATTCTTCTTTGTTCGATTCTTCTTGCAATCGAGGCTGAGAAATCGATGTCTAGCAAGCTTTAGCTTTTTATTGAACATTTATGTGTCAAATGTACACATTCTTGTGTGAGCAACCATCTTCTTTCATCGATGCCTTGAGATCAATGGTCTGAGCAGCTTCAGCAGTGAGACATCCACTTCTTCAAATGGCCTGGGGTGTGAGATATATGGTTATTCTCCATATACTTCTTCTTTTACATTATGCTGCATGGATCCTTGATTAATATTGATGTAGGATCTTGTTTATTTCATGTTGTCATGATTCCTTGCTTCATGTTATGTGGAATCTTTCATATGATGTACTTGGTGTCATAACTCATTATGTTAATCTTTGAGATCCCTTGTTGTATGTTGCTGGGATACTCTTGTTGTCATCATGCATGTGTTTTGTTTTGACATCCCTTTTGCGCCATATTGGTGGGATGCTCACCATGCATGTTTTTGTGTCATACTGATAGGAGTTTGATTGAGAGTTCCAAGTTGTGGGATATCTCTTAGAGCCACTCCTGCGTGAGGGAATTTTTCCTTGTATGATCAAGACATCATCTCTTATGTACATCACCTTTATTGACAACACCTAATGCAGTGGCCTACACCATATTGACACCGGGGCCTAGAGACGTAGTCCCTCTTGGACGAACTCTATTATCAACGCTTATGTTTTCATGTGCTGATGATTGTTATGTTCCTCTTCTTTTCCGCATGTAGATGTATTCATTAATGTTCTTTTAAAAGGAAATTTTAACACATCACGAAAGTAAAAGGTCTTGGAAGGGTCATTCTTCACACTAGGACCTGGATCAGGAGCGAGGTTGGGCATTTCTTCAGTTAGTTCTCTAATAAAAGAAGGATAATATTGTGAATGGTCATTCCATCAATGAGTGCTCTAACATTGAAATTAACAAAATGCTCTGAGTAGGTCCTTTACATAAGTGGGGGTGGGGGGAGGAAGGTTGGGTGTTTCTTCAATTAGTGCTCTGACATTGATAACAAGATATGTATTGCTAGCACATTTGAATATTATTATTTAATTTTAAACTTTTTTCCCATTTTAAACTTTTACAGATTGAGCTATGTGGGAGAACAGTTGCATAGAGCTATGAATCTGTGTGGAATGAAGGATGTGCGAAGGACGGGGTTTCCATCATCACAATTAGCTTAGAGGCTATCAGTAATAATTGTAAATAGAAAACTGTGCAAGGATAATCACAAATAAATGTTATGCAAATACATGCTTTGCTACCTCTACCACAAATCAACTTGATGGTTGAGATGGTCCCCACCACTATGACAATGTCCACCCATTTTATTTGATATTGAATCGCCAAAAAAGAACTTACCAAATTTTATTTACTAATTACCTGGCACATGATTTTTAAGAAATAGTTGCATGGAGTAATGGATAGAAATCATCTTTTAGAATATTGTGTACCTTCACATAAACTTCCCTACACATTTCTTCCACGTATCACCCTCCCACACAAGACTAGATATTAATCAATTAGTTAGCTGTTTTTTTCTTATTACAATTTGTGCAATGAAAATTTTAAAAAATTCTCAAAGTAAACCATTAGTATAGTCCATATATTATATGATATTGTATTAAACTGTTATTATAATATTAATCGGTCAAAACAATGTATCAATGCACAATTATCATGCAGAGTGTGGATGTGTAGAAAAATATCCCATTATGCTTCTTCCATAACAACATACAACCACACAAGTTCTTTTCTCTACACATTCGCTCTCCTGCACAACACTTCTTCTTGACACACATTAAAATACATTTCATTTAATATTTCATAATAAATATTTAATTTACAAATTCATTTAATGTTTCATAATAAATTTTTGGAAACCTTTGACACTGATAGTAAAAGTTGTGAATCTATGTGGAATGAAGGATGTATACACAACACTTCTTCTTGACACACATTAAAAATACATTTCATTGAATATCTCATAATAAATATCTAATTTACAAATTCATTTAATGTTTCATAATAAGTAGTTGGAAACCTTTGACACTAACAGTAAAAGTTAAGAATCTACATGGAATGAAGGATATACGAAGGACAAGGTATGTGCAAGAGAATGAGGTTGCAGAGAAAACATTTTTTCATAGAGACGAAATTATTTTAACTAGGAATAGAAACTTTAATTTGTAATGTTCGGTGGATTGTTGTGGGATGTATGGTTTTCAAAACTAGAAATAATGGTTTACAAATTAGAAATAACAAATCTTGGTATTCAAATTTTCTGAATATGATGGGCATTTATCTATGCATTTGAAGTAGTAGTGTTGTGTAGGTGAACAAGTGTGCAGAGCAAGGAACAAAGACTTTCTTCTCCAATATTTCAATCCTCCTTCTACACACATCTCTCCCACATGACACTACATGTTATTAATCAATTAATAATGTTGGATGTGGTTGTAGAGGGAAATTTATTATGCAGACATTACATCATTTAAACTTTAAGCATAATTTTAGTATCCAATATAACAAAAACTTAGTATCCAATATAACTTTAAACTAAGTGTGAAGCAAGGTACAAAAACCTTAATTCATAATGTAACAAAACATTTCATCAGTAATGTTTTCATCCTCTACATAAATTTACCGTTGGAAAATATCTTCCGCACATTCCTTTTTCTAGATGCTTTCAAATACTATGTGCATTTATGATCTTACAATTGTGAATTAAATACTTATTATTGAATATTTAATTAAGTATTTTTTTTAATGCATGTGAGGAAGAGGTGTTGTGTAAAGAGAATGGGTGTGCATTCAACATCACTGAATTTCATAGCAACAAAAACTGGAAGCATTAGGTTTTTTAAAATTGAATTGTCAAAAATGCTTATAGAGCTTGTGGAGAGAGTGAGTTTGTAGCGACAAGGCTTATTAATAGTTTCAGAGAAAAATTATCATTTGGCTTGAAAGGATGTGTGGAGCAAGGAACAAAAACTTTATTTCGCAATGTTCTAGCCATCCAGATAAATTTTCCAGCCACAAAGTTCTTCTGCACATCTCCTTCATGTTAATATTGAATCTATAAAGATTTAATATGATGAATTTGGCATTAAAAGTACAAGTGTTATATTAACTATGCATAAAATGTCATGGAAAATTCAGAGGAATGTTGATTTAAACAAATTATTGTTGTTGAAAGAAAATGTTGCTTCCTCATTTTTTCATTCACACACTCTCGTTTTCATAAGTGGCCTACAATTGCATCAGTTATGGCATAATATTGATACAATATAAAGGATATGACCTACACATACGCGTATTTGGTGAATTGAATGCTTAAAAGACTAATATTGACCTGCAACAGTGCTTTCTATTAATCATATATACTAGTTAACTTTAATCATGAGTTATTGGCAATGTTTATGTGACAATGAACAAGAAAATTGGTGTTATGAAGATATTAGAATGAAATGTACAAGTCAATAGGACACAGATATGTCCACACTAAAACGACATTAGTCAATAAGGATAAACATTGGGATGATAAAAATTCTAGATGCCAAATCTATCTTTGATACAAATATTTTTTAATGTTTTCACTTGCAAAATAGTAGCAGGTGTTGACTATATAGGGAAACAAGTAAGAAAGCATTTGAAATGGATAGTAGAGTGTGGAAAAAATATATTTGCAGTGATACAAACAACTGATTTACTCATATCAATTGTGTATTTGGAATAACAAAGTGTGTAAATTTTTCTTTTTGTAGAACACATTTAGAAGTTGGGAGTATTGTTCAAGCTTTTGTAGCCTTACATAAAATGTTATCTCTAAATATGACGTCACATAAAATGACATCCTCGACTTTAGTTGTATTTGAATGGGGTTTCTAATTATCGTATGTAAATTATAAAATTCTAAACATAAGGTCATTGGGATACTGCACTAATTCACTATTGATGACAAATCAGGGCTCAGGAAGTGGTGTGTCATGACAAGAGGATAAGTCTATCTCATAGTGATGTAGTGTGATGTTCCTTGTTATTGATAGGTAATATAGGTTGGAAATGCCATTCACACTCTGTCATCTTATGCAATTCCAACTTTGGCATAAACTATTAATTCATTGTTGATGACATTTTCGCATTAGCCGGGGAATATTTTAGTGTATTGCAAGAGTTTTTTGTCTAGTATTTCGTGTTATGGTCAAATTCAATTCTTGTATATATTTGAACATTTGGGTTTTTGGATACATTGTATATGATATCTAACTAATTGATTAATATTTAGTGTTTCTGGGGAGGGAGGTGTGCATAAGAAATGTGTGGGTAATGTATGCGGAGATACAAAATATTCTGTAAGAGAGTTTATATTCCTTGCTTCGTGCAACTGGCTTGAATGCCTTGGTTTCTTATTTGGAATGAATTGTAATTTTTATTTCTCTTTGCAATGAAAATTTTGAACTTTCCATTGTGTGTGATATTAGAATTTATGTTACTAAAATAAACCAACTTGAATCCATTGAACATAAATCTACTAGCATAAACTATTAAGTCGTGGTTGGTGGCATTAGCCTGGGAATACTTTAGTGTATCACAATATTTTTTGTTCAAGTATTTTGTATTATGATCATAGCGAATCCTTGTCTATGTTCAAAGATTTGGATTTAGTGTTTTGTGGGATGTAGGTGTGTGAAAGAAATGTGTTATGCGAAGGCACATAATATTTTGAAAGAGATTTATGTTGTTTGCTCCATGCATCTGGCTTGAACATGTTGTGACAATTAGCTTTTCATTGTAGTGTTCAAAATTGCATGTCAGGTCATTCGTAAATCAAATTTGGTTCATTATTTTTTTATAGTCCGATATCAAATAAAATGAATCGACGTTGAAATAGTGGTGGGGACCAGTTCAACCATGAGGTCAGTTCATAGTAGAATATAGTTAAACACATCTTCGTATAATATTTATTTGTGATTATCCTTGCAATATTTTCTATTTATAGTTATTATTGACAGTTTCTTAGCTAATTTTCATGATCACAGGTAATTAATTTTTACATTATATCATAAATTTATGTTTCTTATGACACATATATCAATGATATTGAAGTAAGAGCAAAGTGTGGAGTAAATGGACAAGATTCTTTTAGAATTTCGAGATTTATTTCCAGTACTTCCAATAAACATTGGCTTTGGTATTTTTAATTGATATTTATTAAGAGTGGTGTGTGTAGAAATTTTCACACAAGTAATCGTAAAAATTGGTGATTTTGAAGAGAGCCAAGAATTTTAAAGTTAAATCAGATTTGAGAACGTTATTCATTGACAGATTATTTTTTAATGCAAATTGAAAATGGGTACAAGAGGAAGGAAAGAAACTATTTACAGTGATACAATTAAATCGCTTACTTGTATCGATGAGAAATTTCATTGGTTGATGATGTATGAGCAGTATGTGAATTTTCCAATGGAGGAGAGAAAAAGGAACAAGATTTGGAGTAGCATATTAACGAAAGTTGAGTGTGTTCTAGAAGTATTTGATTTCTGAGAAATTGTTTATCTGTGCGCAAACAATTTTAATTCAAGAACAAGAACAATTATGCTAGGAGCGCAGAAGATTCACCTAAATACAAGGCATTCAGATGGTTTCTCAAGCTACTGGAACCGAATAAGTGTTTAAAAATGTCCAATGCAGATAGTTTCCTAAACTTAGAAGTAAGCGGGGAAATTGAAATCATTCGAGAATTCATTTTCCCAACTTCTCAACTTCCTTCCAATATTTCTCTAGTAGATGTTTCTTTGTTTAGATAGTTGTTTAGGGACTTATGTTGGTTATGTTCCCACTTTATGGGATGAGAAACTAAAACAAATCTTCAAAAATGTATTTTCTATATGATTTTCCACTCATACAAAAAAAATTGTATGTTCGATTGGGATGATGTCATTTCCAATGAATTATATTTTTAGTTAGTTAATTTATCCAAGATAAATAGATTATTTATGATGGCATAATTTATAATAACCCTCATTTCAAGCCATGTGTTTGACAACTTACCCTGTAATCCTAAATTCAATTTTAGCAAGGAACTAATGCAGTTCGGGTATCCTATACTATGGAAGCATATAAATTCTTTAATTTTTTACTTAATTCAAGATGGATTTTTAAAGAAAGTCTATTAGATGATAACTGGACAAGGGCCTCCTCGAATATTTACATAGTCTCAAGTTTTCCTATCTGGCCAAGGGGAGCATGAAGCAAGAAAAAATAATACGGTAATTTGAACTTATGTTTTTGAATATAATCCATTATTGTTGCCACAATTTATTCTAGATAGATATTCTTTTGTTGAAATATGTAGGCAATAATGTCATTGGCTAGTTATATTTGAAAAAAAAATAAAAATCCATGTAGAAATTCTATGTAGATCCTAAACTAATCATGAAATTTACTGAATCACAAGGCTAGAAGCTACTCTACTGATCCACGGAATCAAATTCATGATCAAGAACACAAATCAATAACATGCATTAAGATTCAGCACACATACACAAAGATTTATCTATGGAAAAGCAACTGCTCAAAATCCCTTACTGTAGAAATTTTGAATAATTTAACACATATTCAATGGAGATTATCCTGATCATGTACTATTGCGGAAAACATACACAATACATAAGCTCCTCTACGTTGATCATCAATATAGCAGCATCAATAACAATAAAACATCAAGAGCATTCACACATTAACACAGTATGTATCCCGGGGAAAGCATCTCGCTAAAAACCCCAACTATCTGTATATTAATGATTGAGTCATGTAACATTACACAGCATAATACTTCTCACAAGTATCTCCACCTCTGTTACACACAATACAGCTCAGATCTGAATCAATCACTGGCTCAAATCTCCTCCGCTGCTTGCCTGCCTCCTCTGCTCAATACCTGCATGAGAATTGATGAGAATGGTTTACCAAACTCGTATTTCACCTGCAAAGAATCACTCACACTATGTTGGACGTGAGCACAAGCTACAATGTGGGAAAATATGTGAACAAAATCATTGGCATACTCAATCCCTTGATTGTGCAAGATCTGGTGCACAACTATAGTCACAACTGATAGCAATCTGATTCTCTAACACCCGTCCCTGCTGAACTAAACATGCACTGACATGCAACTGAGTTAACTGATGTATTGATTAGTTGTATTATGAGTTAATAACTTGTGAATTAATTAATAACTAATTCACCCCAACTCATCTCTAGTCTATTTGCCAGTTAGACTAAATACAACCAGTTTAACAAAGCTAAACTGAACACAACTCCATCAACTGCACCTCCAGTCCACTAAACTCAACTCACTTGAGTTCTAACTGAAGTCCTGCATGCAAATATTAGTCATCCCATAGTAACCACGTATTTCCTTCTGGGATCTGCATGTACCACATCCGTAGCTCATCCTGAAGTGCTCCAAGAGAATAAGACAAAGTTTATAGTCTAAATATTATTATGAGCTAATAATATTTGACTGTTCTATATTTAGACTGAGCAGTCACTCCGCTGTGATCTAGCAGTCACTCCACTATGATCTAAAAATAGAATTCCATCTATTTTTTCCAACTTGATCAATCATCCATAAACAGCAACCTGCAATCCATAGACATGATCCATATGTCTAAAAATAGATTTGCGCCAAAAATAGCCTGCGGGCCCACTTAGTGAAGGCGACTCTTTTCACTAAGCTCCATCATCTTGTTGCAATCTCAACAAGCATTTCTTGTTGCACACTTTTCAACACTTACTATTTGTATTGCATTAATCAAAGAATATAGATGAATACAATATGCTTTCTCAAGCTTGAGCACAACCTGCACCTGTATCTTCTATCCTATGCCTGACTAACTGTACCTAACCAATGCTTAGCCAAATTTTCAAGCCTACAAGATCCTATTTCCTTGTGTTGTTCCTTAAGGAATTATCCCCCTATTTTTTAGGGAAATTCCTCAATTGGATTGCACAATTCATGTAGGCCCATCCTTTGACTGCATGCAACACCTATACAACTTGGACTAGTTTACAACTGATAATACACGTCCCTAGGTAACTCAAATTATCTACATGCATAAATTATTTTTCGCTGACTAATGAGTTAATTGGTTGATCACTAAAGATGACTAAAGTCATGCCCCACTACTTGACCTCCCACTAGTTCTTCTAATAGTTAATACTAGTTTAACTCACAATAACTCAATTTAACTGAAATAGATTGCTAGAAATTAGCAATCAATCCTACTGAACTGAACTCAAGTGTCTCCAACTTGAATTATGTGAGTTAACTGAGTGATAAGTGCTATGTCACCTCAGTTAACTACCTCCAAGTATTCTAAATTTAAATTCAAATTTTAATCTAGTTTGACCAATGTAAAGTCAAAACTATATTTTGTTGTTGCATTTTCAACACTCCCTCTCAACAAGAAAGGGATTATCTGCCACCCCAATCCTACCTCTATGGAAATCGAATTTTCCATTTGACAAAGTTTTTTTCAAAATATTTGCATCTTGTTCCTCTCTAGGAATGTATTCCAACAACATGATATTCCTCTGCACACAATCTCATAGATAGTCATACCAAATGTCGATTATTGGATCGATCATGAAATACTGGATTATTAGAGAGTTTGATACAATTCTGGTTGTCACATTAAATCATAATAGGATCCATATTCTAACCAAATAACCCAACAAGAATATTTCTCATCTAGATAGCATCACATGCTGCTTGACTTGCAGCTATGTACTTTTCTTTGTTGACTTGAGTGCCACAAATCTCTGCTTCTTGTTGTACCAAGAAATCGTTGTTGACCCAACATTGAAAATTCCTCCTGATGTGCTATTCTTGTATGATGGACTCCCCGCCCAATATGCATATGTGAAGCCTTGCAGTTTCACTCCCTTTGTTTGTATATACCAAAGACCAAACTGAGTAGTGCCTCTAAGGTATCTCAACACATTCATTCCCTCCTTCCAATATAGTCTGGTTGGATTAACCATTGCTTGGATAAGTTGGTTAACTACATAACATAGGTTTGTTTGTGTGTTCACCAAATACATAAGTGAACCCACAAGTTGCCAATAGATGGTTGATGAGCCTCATCATTGGGTAACTAATGGACCTTAATTGATGCAGGTAGCCCAATCACCAAGGGAATTCTCCCCGCCATATACATATATTGGACCTAGATCTCGCGGTTATGGCCCACAATCACATATCGGAAGCGTTGTTGCTACTTTCCTTTAAAAACTCATAAGTTGGAACTCAAACCACATAAAACTGTTGTTAGGACTCCATATTGTCTACTTTTGACCTTATATTTTGTCATGATGTTACCCCTTTTTAGTCCATAAGTTGAAACCCTTGATAACATTTTGACCTCATTATTCCAAGGTATGAAGTAACTGTCCTCATTTGCTATATGTTTAAATATTCAACATATATTCATGTTATCTTTATAATTAATCTTTGGAAGTTGACTAAGTCGCTGACAATTGTTGGAATTGTTGAAGTCCACAGAATTATAATTCACAGTTGCTGCACACCAGAAATAGAAATTGTGCAGTTATTGTAACACCAGAAACAACAACTGACTAAAGCAGGTAAAGTCTTAAATTGCAAAGGATGAAACAACAATTGTCGAGCAGGGCAGTAACCGTCTGAAGCTGGCAGAACTATACTTGGCAGATGCTGACATAGCACGATCAGCAAAACATAGTCGCAGATGCTGGAACACCAGGAACAACATGAGAACTTCAAGGGAATAGTTGAGATTTATCAAATCGACAACAATAGCGGAACAACCAAGGATAGTACAAGGACCCCAAGGAGATAGACGAAGACTACCAGTTTTGCAATAGCGGAAAGATCCAACTAAACGAAGGATGACAAAGATATACACTGTTGTAATAGCATGCTGTAACAGGAATTGATTTCCTATTTTTGTACAAAAGGATCAAACTAAATGAATAATGACAATCTATTGTAATAGATGTCTCCTCTATAAAGAGGAGACATCTACAGTTGAGAGTTAGCAAGTTATAACGGAAGTATTGTAGTGCAAAGCAAGTCTGAATCTTTATTGTAATTGGACATTTTGGCAGATGAATAAAGCACTGTTCTGAGCATTTTAACTTAGCATCTGTGTTCAGGGGAATCTTGTGAGAGGGACAGGGCCCACCTTCTTCACAAGATTCACCCATTTCTTTTTTGTTAAGTGTGTGTGTGATTTATGTACATTTCTAGCCTTGCTTCTGATATTTCCTTTTTGCTGATACTCTGTTTCCTTGATCGATTGGCGCTGTGAGAGTGTGTCACCAGTGATTAGGATTTCCAGTGTGCATTGGCAAATTGGTCACAGAGGTAGGCGCTGAACATCCTTATTCTGAGGACAGGGTCCTGGTCCTCTGTTACAAAATGGCCATCATTTCTTTCTGCAGATTTGTTACCATTAATTAATTGCTTTCATTTCATTTCTGCAATAGATTATAGCTGCTGTAACACAGAGTAAGGGTTTGATAGAAAGTAGATCTGTTTATACTACAGCCTTTAATGCTTTTAGAATTAAGTGCATACAGTACGAGGTCACCTTTGAAACAAAAGGACTTTCCCGGGTTGACAATTTAATGTGGTACTCGATTGTTTAATCAATAAACAATTCGAGCAGCCAACACCTGCTTCTATAAATATTTCGGGTCCACCTTTTCCAAAGGCCTTATCGCATTTCCTTTATATTTCCCGATCTCTGATCACATAATCTGGACTTCAAATGGAATTCCAATCTGCTATATAATCTCATCGGATCCGGATTGGGAATTAACCTTCACGCATGTTCGTGCCTAATATTCATCCAATCATCCATTCGACGGATGGTCCTGATCACCTCGGATTTAAATTTAATTAAACCATAGCTCATTACCTCATTAGGTCCGATTTCTGGAAACGCTTACGGCTTTTGAGGCTGTCCGATAATCCACATACCACCTTTTGGAAACCACCTTCTGGTTAATGCGCATGCGCCTTATCTCTGCCATTGATCACATATATGATCCAGTGGTCCACATTATATTGCAATGTCGCTATTGGAGTTGCAAAGGGTTAGGACCCGGTCCATCCACAAAGACTTCCGCTGATGCAATATATCGGCGATCGCTCATCGCAAAGACTTAAGGCCTAGGTCTACCACATACACATGAATTTCGCTGATGCAATAAAGTGACTCTATTCGGCCTGATTTTATCTAGTCTGTTGATCTTACATATCTAACAACCATTATACCTTCTCGCATCTATTTCCCCTTATCTTGCTTTCGGTTGTTTTTAATGGAATACTCGTTATAAACACAATTCTCCTCCACACTCTATTTTCACGCACAAATCCTTATATAAACTCTGTGGTATCTATGGATAAACGACAGGGGTTAAAGTGGCTCAGCCATTATATAACACTATGGACCATAATAAAGCATTGAACATTGCACTTTATAACTTAAGACATAAAAATAGAGAAGAATACTTCAGTTGTTTCACATGTAAGCTATAAAGAGAGAAGCAAAGGGTTTCAAGAGAATAACACATTTATGCACACAAAATTATTCATTCAATACAATAAAGCTACAAGTCTCGGCCCTTTGGCTAGATTACAACAATAATAAAAAAACCCTGTGTCTATCTTGAAATCCTCACCTTCTCTTACTTGACTCCAACCTAGCGAACCTCTAGCTAGTCTCTCTCTCCCCTCTAGCTAACCTCTCTTTCGCTAACCCCTGAATTATACAAAAAGATCACAATTTATACAAAAGTGGATTCATGAACCAATTCTCGTTTAGAACCAGAAATCTATCACTCTCTCCTAAAAAGTTTCTTCAACTCCACTCTTTTCTAAACAAATGCTAAATCAAGCTTTCAATTTCCTCATATTCTATTCAAACCAAATAAATCTAACTGTTTGGCTTGATCTCCACACAGGGAGGATCAATCAACCACTATGCCCTTTTCTCACATTTTCGGTAAATAAACACTCTCATACATTTAAATAAATACAATTAACTAAACTATTGTCTTCTAACCCCTAGTTAGTCAAAACATGTGATCATTCCATCACATTGCTGACTAGGTCTAAATGCTCCTGCATCAGACTCCCAAAGTTGAAAGTTTTCATGACCTCCTGGTCATGTGTTCCTTCTGTTGTCCATCTAGTATCCCAAACTTTACTTTGTAACTGGTCATCACTTTCATCATGCTGCTGATTCAATTCTTCTGCCACTTTCACTTTTGTTCTTCCAGGTTTCCAAATCTTATGTTGCTGCTGTCCTCTTTCCTTGCTGATACAAATTCCTCTTGTTAATTTCTCTTCCTTGCTATCCCTCTTCTCATCTGATTTCATCTTCCACAATTTCTCAACTTCCTCTTTACAATTTGTCTTTAACTGAACTCCACTGCCATCTGCCTACTGTACATTTCTTTCCACCATAGAAATTATAAAATTTCTATCTAATTCTTCTTCACCTCTGCCATTTAAAAACTATTGTTTGTACTCTGCAACTTCTCTTTCATTATCATCAAAGATAATCCTTTCCTCTATGTTATCAAGTTCATCTAATAACCTTCTTAGAAAAATACAAATTTCTTCATATTTAATAAGCATGTCATTTGCATATGACTCCTCCTTCTTGTATAAAATATAATTTCCATCACAATTGTCAGATTCTAAATAACTATGGTTTTCAATCTTCATAGGTAATTCTGCCATCAACTCTTTATACTATCCTTCTGCATAAGTTATGAAATTGTCATCAATTTCCATTTCCATACTTTCCTCTGCATTATACAGTGTTCCTCGTTCTAACACAAGATTATCATTCAACAATTCACTAACTAGGATTTCTTGGAGCATATCATTATGAAGTATCTTTTCATCCTCTATACTTATACTATTGCAACAAAATGATGTTGTTTCATCTTCTCCTACATCAGAAACAAAATTCTGGTTTTTTAAAGCTTCTTCATGGCTTACAGATTCAAAAAAATAATCCTCTTTAAAATCACAAAATTTCTGAACTTCTGTATCTGTCAACGTCATCTTATATTCCTTCATATTTTCCATAATACTTTCATTTTGATTCTCTACTGAAGATATTTCATTCTGGTTATCACTACAAACTTTCATTTTCTTATCTTCAACTTCTTTAATCGTGACAATTTCCCTGTCAATACCATCATTCTCAAAATTATTAAATACATGCTCAAAATATCTTTCTGCTTCATCCATTTCTTCCAATAATCTCACTTCTTCATCAACATGCATAAGCACATTGTCCAATTGATTTTCATCACCTGTCAAACCTGAAAACATACACAACATGTCAGTTTAAAAAATGCAAGGCTCTTCATTTGAAGCCTCAGTGATCCGCTCCTCATGCTTCTCTGAACTATTCTGATAATTCACTAAGTTATTGAGAAATTCTTCCTCAACATCTCTGATTTCTTCCTCATCAAAGAAAACTTCTCGGACTACAACTTCTTGACTATGCTTAGCAACTTCATCATAAGTTTGTAGAATAGCTTTCTGTTCTACACAATTTCCTCCAACACTCAGTTTGTCCAAATAAGACAACAATGTCTCCTCCTCTTCTCTAATAAGACTTTGATCTTTCAAAGATTTCCTTGACTCGACCTCTTCAACTAAGTTCTCTGTGTCAAGTTTCCTTCTCTTCACTTCACAAATCTGCAATGCATTTGCTTCCTTTCCTGTTTCCATTTCCCATTGGTCTTCTATCCATTTTAAAATTCCTTCAAATATGATCCAATAAGTTTTCACTAAAAGAAGACACAACCATTTAGCTATACCTTTTAATTTCCTCCACCAATTGAAGTCTTGAAAGTCCTTGTGCATATCCTTTTGTGTTTGTCTTGCCTCTACCGCTTTCACCTTTTTATACACAGGTTAAAATTCATTAGGCTGCATACCTGCAATTCTATATTCACATAAATAATTAATCCCAAAAATATGAGATTGTCTTGTCTGTGAGGATGCTATCAACACATTCCTCTCATCCTGATCTGCATAGATTAGTTCTTCATCATTGTCATCACTATCTCCTTCCCTAGGGAGAGATCCTTTCTTTGGTTCACAGATGTATTCTATTCCTCCATTCTCAGTTGTTTGAAGTATTAATTTCTCAACAAACAATTCTTTGACAGGAAATTTAACTCTTCTTCCCACATAAATCCTTGTTTCCATTTTTCTCTAATTCCTTTCAATACCAACTTCTCCAAATGATTGATTTTTGCCTTCATCTCAGCCAAATCTATGTCCTTTTCTTCCTTACTCATTCCTTTGAGTCCAACTTCTTCAACACTCTTTTTCCTCTGCTTCTAACTTTCCTTTGTACCCCTATCATGACTATCAATAGTCAATTCCATTTCTTCCTCTGGTGAACTTTCCTTGTTCACTAGTGAGCTACAACTAACCTTTTCCATTTCACCTATAACAAGTCTCCTTCATGCCTCACCAAACTTTCCTAAGTTTATCCTTTTAGCATCTATTGGTTCTTTCCTCAAACCTTTCACTGAATAACAATTCTACCCAGCACTCCTCTTGCTGGAATTGTTATCTCCTATCCACAATCACAATTATGGAGCTGCCTCAACAACTTCTACCAACTATAGTTGGAAGTTGTTCTCATCTTCTCTTGAACACTCCTTACTCTAGGCTCTGCATCTTCAATTGCTCACTTCCTTCTTTATTTAGTAATTCCATTTACTGTTGGGTATTGCCACATTTACTCATCTGAGAGTTCTTCTTGCTCTATCTCCTTTAACATAGCTAATATGCTATGATGTTGGTACAATTCATTCTACCTTTTAGAAATTCCACTGCATCTATTGACCTACACAATCTTATCTCAAGATACATCAAAGTTCCTTTCAAACCTACAACATGTCTTAAAACTAATTTCCATTCCATCAGTTAAATCTTTGTCAAAGGGTTCATTTGTTCACTATTTCATTTAGACTTTCCATTCAAAAGACTCCATACAGCCAACAGCTATTTCTCATTTTACTTTCGATAATGGACTCTTTAGCTTTCAAGATCAATTAAGATTATATCTGAATTTCAATTATATTTACCAATTCATGGCAGACACTACCAATTCCTTTTGATAACCTGTTTGTAAGCAAATCATGTCTTACTTCTACAATTCCAAAATTCATTCCTTGTAGTGGTTCTTCTTTCAGTCCTATTAAACCCAATATCTGTTCTTTCAATCATCAATATCATTGCCTTCAACAATATTTTAAGCAATCCTCAATCATTCTCGGTTTTCACAAAATTATTCAAATCATTTAAATGACTTCAATGTCATAGAAAATCACTCTTCTATTCAGTCTTAACTTCTAAATCTTTCATTTCAATCAAATCAATCATGCAATCAACTTACATGGAAATTTGATTTTCCTAAAAGGAAAACACCTTCTCCTTTGAAATTTCAATCCCTTGTTGTTCTTTAGACATTCAAACAAATCTTTGCAAAATTATAAACATAAACATTCTTACCAGACCTTCCTTAGAAGTTCACTACTTCCCCATTCTGATCCCAGTGTTCTTTGTAGTCTGATCCCCATCTATGTCAAATTCACTTCAGTGCAAATTATACATATGTTGGAACTAAAATTTAGTCTCTAAACCAGTCTTTACAGAGTGTTAACCTCCTCTAATACCACAAATGATGCAGGTAGTCTGATCACCAAGGAAATTCTCCCTGCCATATACATATATTAGACCCAGACCTTATGGTTATGGCCCACAATCACATAACGGAAGCGTTGTTGTTGCTTTCCTTTAAAAACCCGACCTATACAACTTTATTGAATTACAAAGGAAATATGGGGAAAAACCGCTCTGAAACTCATAAGTCGAAACTCAAAGCACATAAACCCGCTTCTATAAATATTTCATGTCTACCTTTTCCAAAGGCCTTATCGCATTTCCTTTATATTTCCTGATCTCTGATCCCATAACCTAGACTTCAAATGGAATTCCAATCTGCTGTATAATCTCATTGGGTCCAGATTAGGAATTAACCTTTGTGCATGTTCTTGTCCGATATCCGTCCGATCGTCCATTTGAAAGATGGTATTGATCACCCCAGATTTGAATTTAATTAAACCATAGCTCATTACCTCATCGGGTTTGATTTCTGGAAACCGCTTACGACTTTTGAGGCCGCCCGATAATACGCTTACCACTTTTTGGAAACCACCTTCTGGTTAATGCACGCGCGCCCTATCTCCATCGTTGATCAAGTCTACGATCCAACAGTCCACGTTATATTGCAATGTCACTATGGGAGTTTGGAAAGGATTAGGGACTGGTCCATCCACAAAGACTTCCGCCGATGCAATATATCAGCGATCGCTCATCGCAAAGACTTAAGGCCTAAGTCTGCCGCATACACATGAATTTCCCCAATGCAATAAAGTGACTCTGTTCGGCCCCATTAGATCTAATCCATTGATCTTATAGATCCAATGACCATTATACCTTCTCGCATCTATTTCCCCTTATCTTTCTTTCAGTTGTTTTTAATGGAATCCACATTATAAACACGATTCTCCTCCACACTCTGCTTTCATGCACAAATCTTTATATAAACTCTCTGTGGTATCTATTGATAAATGAGAGGGATTAAAGCGGCTCAGCCACTGTATAACACTATGGACTGTAATAAAGCATTGAACGTTGCACTTTATAACTCAAGACATAAAAACAGAGCAGAATACTTCAGTTGTTTCACAGGTAAACTATACAAAGACAAGCGAAGGGTTTCAAGAGAATAACACATTTATGCACACAAAATTATTCATTCAATACAATAAAGTTATAGGTCTTGGCCCTCTGGATCGATTACAACAATAATAAAATAAACCTTGTGTCTATCGTGAAATCCTCACTCTCTCTTACTTGACTCCAACCTAGCTAACCTCTAGCTAGTCTCTCTCTCCCCTCTAGCTAACCTCTCTCTCGCTAACCCCTGAATTATACAAAAATATCACAATTTATACAAAAGTGGATTCATGAACCAATTCTGGTTCAAAACCAAAAATCTCTCACTCTCCTAAAAAGTCTCCTCAACTCCACTCTTTTCTAAACAAACGCTAAATCAAGCTTTCAATTTCCTCATATTCTATTCAAACCAAATAAATCTAACTGTTTGGCCTGATCTCCACACAGGGAGGATCAATCAGCCATTATGCCCTTTTCTCATATTTTTCAATAAATAAACACTCTCATACATTTAAATAAATAAAATTAACTAAACTATTGTCTTCCAACCCCTCGTTAGTCACAACATGTGATCATTCCATCACATCGCTGACTAGGTCTAAATGCTCTTGCATCATTAATTCACCTCCTAGCTTAGTAAAATCAAATATTCTCACAATTTATTACATTTTTTGATTATATTTTGTTTAATGAGATGAGTCAAAGTGATATGTTATGCCTAGTGGACTAATGTGCATTAAATGCAGGTTTGTGAGAGAAACTTAGGGAATTTTGGCAAGATTAAGTGCTAAAACTCGAATGGGACAAGGAAGAGAGATTGTAGGAGGTAAATCCTCCTCATTTACTCCTCCCTCATTTGAATATTCCTCCATCAATCACACTAGCTTGGAGTACAAGAAGCCAAGTCATGACGATCAAAAGGCAGTCGAGCAAGTGACAGTCAAAGAGTTTGTTTATCTTGAGTTTGGGAGCCGAGCCTCCCTAGATTTAAGGAAGTCATTGGAGACTTCAGTTGTATAAATAAAGAGGCCTAGAGCCTCATTCAGATTCGAACTTTTGTTGTAAAAACACTAGTTATTTTTGAGCTCCAGACTTGTGGAAGATATTGCTATGTAATTTTTTGTTTTGATAATGAGAATGAACTTTTTATTGATCCAATACTGAGTTAACTCAGAGGGCTGAAGCTCTTGGGTTAGGGCCCAACCCTAGCAGCAAAGGCTCCTCTTCTTGTGTTTGTATGCTTAGATTGATTTCATATATTCATGGTTAAATTGTCCTTAGAAGTATTTCATTGCAAGTAGTGTATATTTGATTAGTTTGTTTATTAGTTTGCTTCCATTTGTGCTTTACTTCAATAGTAGTTTAGAAGAGATAAAGGACCATCAAAAAGATGTAAATAGGTGTTTTGGCCTCACTTCTTCCTTCATAGATCATGATTTGGGTAAAGGACTCCTATACAACTCCCAAAAGACAGAATTCTACTTTCTCATAGAGTTTAGAGTTTTTTGTACTTAAGCCAACATTTGATCAATTTGCAAGAGTATGACCTAGTCATCATTTCTTCCATATTCAGCCTTACACTAGATCTCATCAATGATTCCATAGTATGCTGCAAGTTTTCCTCATGCATGAAGTAGACAACTAGCTCATTAAACTTTGTTTTCCCAGCTTATTAAAATTCTCCCCATTTACATGATTTTTGGGAAAATATAAATGTTTGATGAATTGCAGGTGGTTCAGAAGTAAAGAGAGATATCATAGCAAAAAACCTCTTTCAAACTTCATCCATCCATGATCATTCATTTCTTTCACTAATACCCTCACCAATTTCATCATTTTACAAGGAAAATTCTCGAAGCATGTTGAGCAAATCCAACCATCTCCCAACCTCGGTTTCGAGTTCTGAGTGATCCTAGGAATTTTATCGCCTCATTCCATCCACAAACCACCTTCCCTAAGCCTTCCATCACCTTCAGAACCCATCATTTTTCTCTTGGTTGTATCCTGTAGGTTTTTAGGACATCCTGTATGTTTTCCTGTAGTGGCCTGTTTTGAGGCTAAATTGAGGGAAAAGCCTCTAGGAAGCCAGACAAGGTCACATAAGGGTCTCCCAAACCTTCCAACCATCCACTAGAATTCCTAAGACACCTACCACATCACCAAAAGAGATTAGCTTTCACACTCTTCCAAAAAAAAAGATAAAAAGAAAAACATATTTATTCTAGTCATTTACATGCACAATAGTAATGTTTAATGTTTTGAATTTACATGCTTGTGATAGTAGAAATTCATACATTCTAACTTAACATTCTTGTTGAAGCATAGTCTCTTAGCAGTTAGTTAGGAAATGATGTGTTTTAGCATTGTATTTTAGTCTTTTTCCTTACTGCAGTAGACAAGTTTCCTCTTAGAGTAGATTTCTCTTTCCCTCATCAGTACTCAAGCTTCTTTTGAATCCACAGAATTCTGGCTTGAAAAACCCTAATGGTCTCTCGCCATCTGAATAGTGAAAAAAGGGAAGAACCATCATTTTTACTTGTATATACAACACTATCACCTCCAAGTTTGTACGAACCCTAGGTTGATAAAGTAAAGCTAGTAGCCCCAGGAGTTGCAACATTCTTGCTACAATACTGGTGCTCATCAATGGTATCTTCCACTAAAGAATGAGCGAAGTGTGCAAAGGATTCTAGGTAGACCTCACTCCATCATCTATTTACTTTAATAAAAGGTAATGAGTCCCTTGTCTCTTTGTCGTTCTAGGTTAGCCATTGACCTAGGGGAGATACTTTTGTCTACAATCATAAATATAGTATAACACATCTAATGCAATCTCAATCAAACAAGATTAGAAATTAATATCTTTAATGAAATTAATGCATCTAATGCAAGTAATGAAATAGAATTAGAAATCAACATATACACAAAAATCAATGCATCTAATGCAAGAAATCAAATAGGATTAGAATTAACGAGCATCTATACACTAAAATCAAAATATCAAGTGCAAATAATTTTCTTCCCTTTCTCTCCCCCCTCCATCTATATCGATATCTCCCTCCATATCTCCTTCTTCATCTCTATATCTGAACCCCCCCAGAGATACACTCTCTCTCTTCATATCTAACAATATCTCCCTCCCTCCCTCTATCTCTCTCTTCTTCCTTCTCTCCCACTTCCATCTATATCTCTATCTCCTATGTCTCTCCTTCTTCATCTCTCTAGATCACCCTGCAAATATACACATTATTTCTCGATATCTATCTATATATCCCTCGTTAACCTCTCCCTTACTCTCTCTCTCTTCCCCTTCTCTCTCTTCCCTCCTACTCTCCTATCTCCCTCTCTCTCCATCTCCCTTGCCACTCCCTCTCTCTCTCTCTCCACCTTTCTCTCTCTATATGAATTTCTTCGTACCTATTAGCACTCCAGGAAACTCTCCTAGGTTGCAGCTCAGAGATGCCTGGTAACATATAATCTTCAATATTGTTCTTTGAACTATTAGAATAAATGATGGTTCGGATCAAGTTGGATAAGCATTTTAGCTCTATTTTTACTCAAGACATGCAAGAATACCCCCAATAACACAAGGCTTTAGACTGCAAATTCTCAATAGTTTATAGATTTAATGGATAGATAGAGAATACTGACAATACCAGCAGATTGCATACATGAACACATATAAATGGCTAGCTACAGGTAGCAAAGAAGCTTGCAAATCTAATATATCAAATCAGAGATAAGATGATAGTTATCTGGTCTTAAACACAGAGAAAACCTAAATGAATTGTTCAAGTGCAAGCATAGAAAATAACAGATATGGACATTGAACATATAACAACAAAAGAAGCTTGTATTACTAAAGAATGCAGATGGGAGGCTCGAAGAAACAGAGGACGAATAATCTCCAAAAGTTGAACCCTTGTTACATATTGTTTTTAGCTATTTATAGCTTGTTTACAATGGTCCTGAGCCTTTTGAGGCTTTAGGTGTCTTAATCTATCCCTCTGTCTTGTTTAACTGATTGACCCCTCAATAGGCAGGCATGGCTCGGCGGTTTTCCTCTTCTGACAAAGGAATAATCACATTCAAATATTTTGGGTAGTTGCTGTGCTGTTTGGGAGCTCTCTCATGTCAGAGATGCTCCATGATCATTCTGTTTCAGGCTGCAGCGTGCTATGGCCCTTCTCTTTTCCATTTTTGGGCTCTGTTTCTCGGAAAACTGTATCCTAGGCACTGTTATATGGTGAAATAGGTCTTCGGGCCTTTGTGTTTCCCTTTAAACTGCAAACTATGATTTTTTTGGTTATAAACAGTGAAACACTACAATACTGTTAATTCCCGCCCATCACTGTGTATTTTGGACTTCAAAAAGTCCCAAAATATGGTTTAATTATCTATCGGGTCTGCCCTTTGGATCGTTATCGCCTATCACAGAAGGCATGGTCCCCTTGTTCCCTTTGTTCCTTGAAATACTTGAAAAGCACGGGAAATACATGAAAAAGGCCTCCCTCTGTACTTCAAATATTATAGATTTCATTTCCTTAACCCTTTTGGATCCGCGCTTCATCGCTATTGGTGCTACCAAGTTCCCCTTTGTATTTCATTATATAACAAAATACATTGAAAATGCACTGAAAATGGGCTTTGGTGGATGTGAAATATTTTACATTTTGCTTCTGAAACCCATCGGGTCTGGGTCTTATTGCATCGCGCACATATACATGTAAAGGTTGTGCCCCTTGGTTTTCCTGATTGCGAACCGTCAATGCGATGTGGGCCATCGATCTGTGCGTGCAATCGATGGTGCACGTTGAATTGACTATTCACCATTGCCATTGCCCCTTGGTTTCTGCCAATTGCGATCCGCCGATGCGACCCGCCGACCCGATCATCGACGATTGCTGATTGGCGATGTCTTGCACTGATTGCCGCTACCTGCTTGTGCCGATTGGGATTTACTGCTTAGATCTGGGCTGTTGATCGGGCATATCTAATAGCTGCTGTGATTTGGACTATTTTTCATGGTTTTTATGATTTTGGAGTGTTTTCGCCTCCCGATAATGTATTTCCGCCCTTCCAAGGGCTCTTGGCATGCGATGGTCTTGACTTTGAATGGTCCTTAAGAGGATTTTGAAGACTTCAAGAGCATATATGGATCCACTGGCATGCTTTTAAGAAAATTTTGAGGCTTTGGGGCATATTTGGATCCATTTTTTGGGCCATTTGCCAACAAGGCTAACACTGGCTCCTTCTGGGGATGAAAGCCTCCCTGTGAGGTTTCACGCTAAAGAAAAATGCCTTTCTTGTAAAAAACAAGATCAAAACTTCCTCCTAGTGTTCCATTTGGCATGGAGTCTTTTTAGCATAACATAAAAATGGAAAGAAAAACATATGCACAATAATAAGGTTTTAGAGCCTTAAATGAAATAGAGTTTCAGGAACCGCCTATTTACCAGGCTGCCAAAAGGGTCTCCTCCTCCCAGATTGTGCATGATGAATGTATTGTTGCACTGAACTTGAGTGATGACAAAAGGACCAGTCCATAAGGAGTCAAACTTGCCATGATTACCTCTCTTTTCCTTCAATGCATCCCATTTGAGCACCCAATCACCAACTTGGAAATTTTCCACTTTTGCCTTCCTGTCAAAGGTTCCTTTGATTTTCTTCTGATGGACCTGTGACTTCTCAACTAGCTGCTCTCTGATCTGCTATAATTCGACTAGGTTATTCATTCTTCTTACTAAGTCATTCTCTTCATCTTGTTCTTCTTGTAAGAACTTAGCCACAAGGAGGATCAGATAGATAGGGAAACAACATCAGCACCATAAACTAGTTTAAATGGAGAGTTCGCTATGGACTTTTTGATGGAAACTGTGTCAGCCCATAGTGCAAACTTCAACTTGGAATCCCAGCTCTTTTTGTTGTCTTCTAACAATTTTTTGATTATCCTTACCAAACACTTGTTAGATGATTCTGCCAGGCCATTTCCTTGAGGATAATATGAGGTAGAATGCACCACTTTAATGCTCATGGATTCAGCCATGTCCATTAATTCTTTTGCCTTAAAATTTGCTACATTATCAATGACTAGTTTGGTTGGGCAACCAAATATAGTGAAAATATTTTCATTCGAGAACTTTATGACAACTTAATGATTGGCATTCTTAGTGGGTATAGCCTCAATCCACTTGGTGAAATAATCAGTGGCTACTAAGATCCATTTGTGTTGGCCACTGGAATGTGGGTTAATCTCACCTATAAAGTCTAGCCCCACTGCTGGAAGGGACCATTGACATGTATTGGCTTTAAGGGCAGAGATTTTAGTTGTTGTCTTCCTGCAAATCTCTGACATTTGTCACAGGCTTTTACAAAAGAAAACACATTAGAGAACAGTGTAGGCCAATAATACCTGGCCCTCAAGATCTTGTGAGCCATGGTTTTCCAATAATGATGCCCACCACAGATGCTAGAATGAAACTGGTGTATGACCTCTACAGATTGTTCTTTATCTAGACACCTCAAGAGGATTCCTGATGGGTCTTTCCAATAAAGAAAATTTTTGTCAATGTAGAATTTGGTTGATCTGAGTCTAGTGGTATGAGCTTAACTTGAACTAAGCCTTGGAGGAACTTCCAACTTCTGCAAGAAATGAACTATGCTGGCATACCATTCGCATGTGGCTAGATTTTTAGCCACGGACTGATTCTGCTTTTGCTCTTCTGATGCCCCCCTTATTTTATCATCATCTGAAGTTAAACCCATGAAATTTATGTCTAACAAGCTACAATTTTCTTCGGCCATGAGCTTAGCCAAGCCCTAGCCTTTGACGAGCTTAGTGGGATTCACCTCTATGTCAAATTCTATGAATTTTGCAATCCATTTTTCCCTCTTTCCATCAATATCTGTCTAAGTCAAGACATTTCTCACTGAGGCTGAGGGCACATATGCAATTACTTTGGAATGTAGAATATAAATCCTGAATGCTTTCAAGGATTTTATGAGAGCATAAGCTTGCTTCTCAATAAGGTCATATCTTAGTTCAACATCCCTTAGAGTTTTGCTGAAAAGGGCCACGTGGTGCTCTATGCCTTCATCATTTTTCTGCAACAAGACTGCTGCTAGTGTATCATAAGAGGCAAAAGAGAAGATACAAAACCCCTTAGTGTAATCTGGGCTGATTGGAGTGGGAGCCTCCATGATAGCTTGCTTGATGGCTTCAAAAGCGCTTCTTGAAGTGGCTGTCCATTTTATCTCTGATCCTTTCTTTAGCATGGAAGTGATGTGCTTTACTAACTCTGCAAAGTTTGGAATGAACCTCCTTACAAAGTTGATCTTACCCAGGAAGGATTGAATGTCCCTTTTCGACCTTGGGATGGACATTGTCTGAATGGCTTGAACCCTGGCTGCATCAATCTTCACACCTTTAGCAGAAATAGTATGTCCTAGAAGTTTTCCTTCTTCTAGAGCAAACTGTGACTTCTTTGGGTTGACGGAAATGCCAAACTGTCTACACTTCAGAAATACTTTCTTCAAATGTTGTAAATGATCTTTGTGGATGCTGGAGAAGACTGTTATGTCATCAAGATAAATAAGGACAAACTTGTCCTTCTCTCCCACAAAGGCTATTTCCATGGCCCTCTGAAAGGTAGCCCCAACATTCATCAGTTTGAAAGGCATCTTGGAGTACATGAAAGTGCCCCAAGGAGTAGTGAAGGCGGTCTTTTCCTAATCTTCAGGATGTACAACAATCTTATTATAGCCTGAAAATCCATCTAGGAAAGACATGACTCTAGCCCCTGAAACTCTTTGTAGCAAGTGTTCCATCTTGGGCAGGGGATAATTATCTTTTTTAGAGCACTTGCTCAGATTTCTGAAGTCGATGCAAAGCCTGATTTCTCCATTTTTATTCCTTACCACCACTAGGTTGGCTATCCACTTCGAATATCTTAGGGGAATTATGATTTTGGCATCCAAAAACTTCTTGATTTCTTTCTCAATCAAAGGCAATAAGAGAGGGCTGACAGGTCTTAATTTCTACTTAAAAGGGGTGGTGTTCTTTTCTAGTGGGATCCTATGGTGAATAATGTCTGGGTCATAGGTTTTAAGATCACTGTATTCCCAGGCAAAAATATCAGTGAATTGCTTCATGAGGGAGAAATACTCGAAATTCTGTGCAGGAGACAAATGAGTAGACAGATTGATGAATTTCGGATGGGATGGGCTCCCTATATTATGTTTACAAACGACGGAATCATTCTCTATTTTGGCCAGCTTGTAGGGCACATCATTATGATCGAAAAGCTTCTCTAGAGGCACCAATCCCTTTGGTATGTGATTACTGGGCAACTGGACGATGCTTTCTCGGCCGATTTCACTTTTTAGCTTGGACTGGCTGAATTCTTCAACATTTTGATTTTCTTGGTCGATGTGCATTTCAGCAAATTCCTCAACGACTTGTAAAAACCTATTAATTTCCTCATCGTCTTAAAAAACTCTCAAATACTTGACATTGTCTGGCAGCGGTGGTCTGTATTTTACCTGAACTTCATATGTCAATTTAGGAGGCAAAGGGGGAACAAACGTGCTAGCAGAGACAGCAAGGGAGTCGGCAAGCTGGTTCTTCATTCTTGGAATATAAGAAATGCTAAAAACTTTGAAAGAATCTTGGAGCCTCCATACCTCATCCCTGTATTCTTTCAGCCTTGGATGCTTTTGCTTGGAATGTTTTATTTACTTGCTGAATGATGAGGTCTGCATCCCCAAACACTTTCAGGCCTTTGATACCCATTTCCTTAGCAACGCTTAAGCCCAAAATCAAAGCTTCATACTCTGCTATGTTGTTTGTGACCTGAAAGGCTAATTTGAATGACAAATGAATGTATTCCTGTGTTGGGGACACAAGGAATACACTTGCCCCTGCAGCTTCTTTGGAGAAAGCCCCATCAAAGAACATACCCCAAATCTGCGGGTTTCCATGCTGCGTGATCTAGCAAACTGGCTTTTTAAGTTGCGTGGAGACCAACTGAGACTCTTCAATATGAAGAATACATGCTCCAAAATCAGTATCAACAACGTAGATGGGATGATTATTGGGATTCTTCTCATAGCTGATGATATAAGCCAAATGTGCCTCTCGATATAATCTCTTGCTCTCACCTCCAAAAACTGGGACAGTAGCATAGGTTAGATCATTTTGTAATGATCCACCTAGTCTCTTGATCCAACCTCTAGAAAGTAACATGCCAAATTTGGGAGGTACATCTGCTACCAAAATATCCATCATCATGCTTTTCATAGGTAGCTGATACAAAGTGAAGGCTAGGTCCTTGATTAATCCTAGACATTTCACTTTTCTAGAGTCGAAAGAAAACAAATCATGATAAGGCTTAGTGATGTCGAGACCCAACTTGTCCATGACAGCCTTTGGCATTAAGTTATGGCTAGCTCCAGTGTCCAAAAGGCAGTTGTGGAGGATTTTATCATGAATGTTCATAGAGACATAGAATGATGGGGAGCTGTCCTCACCATTTTCAATCATTGGGCTGAGAATGACAGCTGGCTTGTCATCTTGTAGATTTACACAGTTAGTGGAGGCTTGGATGGCTTTAGGCTCAAGGGCTTTGAGGATGGATCTTTTGGAGGACTCACTTTTCACTAGTTCAATCAGAGGCATATGTATTCTTAGCTTTTGAATTTCTGATTGAAAACTGAAAGGAGAAGGGGACTTGTCAAGGCCTCTTACCTCATGAGCTGGAGCTTTGAGGATGATAGGATCAACTGCCAGTTGTTTTTTCTTATTAGCTTGCTGTACTGCAAGGTCAACAGCTCTTTGAACTGGAGTTTGCTTAGCATTATTTATCTTCGACCGCAAATTATATCTGCGCTGATCTTCAACTTGTAGAATAGCTTCACCACCCCATTCTTGGTTAGTCTGGTCATTGCATAATGACTTTTCATAGGCGGATGCGGTAAATAAGGAAGCATTGCCTTTCCTAGGGTGCTGCTCAACCTTTAATTTGGAAATTTTAGAGGCTAATGACTCGATCATTTTGGTCATTTTATCTATCTTAGGATCAGAGGAGGATGAAGACTCGCCCCTCTGTCTTCTTCTATCAGCATTTCCCTTGAATTTTTCTGCAGCCATGATGTTTGATTCTATTTCCAAGGCTACATCCTGCATTTTAGCCAAAGTAGCACACCGCCTCTCTCTCAACAGTAGGCAGAAGTCAGAATCAAAAGCATTAGCATAAGTGAATTTAGCAGAGGTAGTAGTGGGCTTCACTTCAGTTGGTATCTTGCTATACATGCGGTTAAATCTCTTATTAAAATCGGACAATAGTTCACCATTTTCTCTCTTTAAGTTCCCAAACTCAGTGTGGTAATAGAGGAGATCCTTCTTATCCCCCCAATGTTATAGGAATGTATCATCTAAAGCTTCGGTATCCGCTATAGATCTTGGGGCTTGTTCTCTGAACCATTTTCTAGCCTCCCCATCTAGGCTTTGGACAAAGACTCTCATTCACACATCATCTTCACTAATATCTAGATTATTAGCATAGATATAAAATGACTCAAGGCATTCTTCAGCAGTGACACCTTCAGTCCCAGTGAACTTAGGCATATACTTCTGATATTCTCCAGTGGGCATAGCATTCAAAGGAGTGGGCAGTATTAGAGGTCCATACCTAGCGGCTATGATTCTTTCCATTTTGGTGGGTGCTTGCGAACTTGCCATAACTATGATGACTGAAAGAGTACTAGAAGTCTGAATGACAGAAGGTGGAGGAGTGATTGATGAGACCAAAGGAGTATGGTGAATAGGAGGTGAGGTTCCCTTTGGACTAACAACAAAAAGATAAACTAAAGAATAAAGAGCTTTATGAATTTCTGAGAGCTTTTCTTCACTGCTAGTATTAAAATCTGTACTCTCAACATGTATTCGTTCTATTGCAGGATCTTCTTGAAGAGATATAAAATATTGTTTAGGTTTACCTAAACTCGATGCTCCTTTCTGCAATACTTTATTCTCCTTGATGGTCTTCTCTGGGTCAGGTACTGGGCTAGCTTGCGATTTCTAAGGATTTCTCCAAGTATGCCTCACAAACTGAGCCAGAATTATGAAGTGGAGTCGCCAAGAGGTTCAGCCTCCAGTAGAGTCGTCAGATAGATGATTACAACCAAAAATGTGCCCAGACTTTGTCTATCATCAAAGTTGGGTCTGTGTCATTTCCCAGGGAAGCTGAGCTTCAGTTTCCTCTCCCCAGCAATGGAACCAATTTATGTTAGCACTCCAGGAAACTCTCTTAGGTTGCAGCTCAGAGATTTCTGGTAACATATAATCTTCAATATTGTTCTCTGAACTATTGGAATAAATGATGGTTTGGATCAAGTTGGATAACCATTTTAGCTCTATTTTTACTCAAGACGTGCATGAACACCCCTAATAACACAAGGCTTTAGACTGCAAATGCTCAATAGTTTGTAGATTTAATGGATAGATGGAGAATACTGACAATACCAATGAATTGCATACATGAACACATATAAATGGCTAGCTACAGGTAGCAAAGAAGCTTGCAAATATAATATATCAAAGCAGAGATAAGACGACAATTATCTGGCCTTAAACACAGAGAAAACCTGAATGAATTGCTCAGGTGAAAGAATAGAAAACAAGAGATATGGACATTGAACATATAATGGCAAAAGAAGCTTGTATTAATAAAGAATGCATATGGGAGGCTCGAAGAAACATAGGAGGAATAATCTCCAAAAGTTGAACCCTTGTTACATCTTGTTTTTAGCTATTTATAGCTTGTTTACAATGGTCCTGAGCCTTTTGAGGCTTTAGGTGTCTTAATCTATCCCTCTGTCTTGTTTAACTGATTGACCCCTCAATAGGCAGGCATGGCTCGACGGTTTTCCTCTTCTGACAAAGGAATAACCGCATTCAGATATTTTGGGTAGTTGCTACGCTGTCTGGGAGTTCTCTCATGTCAGAGATGCTCCATGATCATTTTGTTTTAGGCTGCAGCGTGCTATGGCCCTTCTCTTTTCCATTTCCGAGCTCTGTTTCCTGGAAAACTGTATCCTAGTCACTGTTATATGGCGAAATAGTTCTTTGGGCCTTTGTGTTTCCCTTTAAACTACAAAGTGTGACTGTTTTGGTTATAAACAATGAAACACTGCAATACTGCTAATTCCCGCCCATCACTGTGTATTTTGTACTTCAAAAAGTCCCAAAATATGGTTTAATTATCTATCGGGTCTACCCTTTGGGTCACTGTCGCCTATCACCGACGGCATGGTCACTTTGTTCCCTTTGTTCCTTGAAATAATTGAAAAGGATGGGAAATACATGAAAAAGGCCTCCCTCCATACTTCAAATATTATAGATTTCATTTCCTGAACCTTTTCGGGTTTGAGCTTCATTGCTATCGACGCTACCAAGTTCCCCTTTGTATTTCATTATATAACGAAATACATTGAAAATGCACTGAAAATGGGCTCTGGTGGACGTGAAAGATTTTACATTTTGCTTCTGAAACCCATTGGGTCCGGGTCTTATCGCATCGCGCACATGTACATGTAAAGGCTGTGCCCCTTGGTTTTCCCGATTGTGATCCACCGATGCGATGTGGGCCGTTGATCTACTCACGCAATCGATGGTCCACGTTGAATTGCCGATTCACCATTGCCATCGCCCCTTGGTTTCCGTCGATTGCAATCTGCCGATGCGACTCGCCGACCTGATCATCAGCGATCGCTGATTGGTGATGTCATGCACTGATTGCCACTACCTGCTTGTGCCGATTGCGATTTGCCGCTTAGATCTGGGCCATTGATTGGCCAGATCTAATAGCTGTTGTGATTTGGACTATTTTTCATGGTTTTTCATGATTTTGGAGTGTTTTCGCTTCCCGATAGTGTATTTCTGCCCTTCCAAGGGCTCTTGGCATGTGATGGTCTTGACTTTGAATGGTCCTTAAGAGGATTTTGAAGACTTCAAGAGCATAGATGGATCCATTGGCATGATTTTAAGCAAATTTGGAGACTTTGGGGCTTATTTGGATCCATTTTTTGGGCCATTTGCCAACAAGGCTAACAATAGCTACCTATCTCTCCCCCTATAACTCCATCTCTCTCTCTTCCTCCCTTTAAATTCCTCTCTCTCTTCCTTTATCTCCCACCTCCCTATGTCTCTCTCTCTCTCTCTCTCCACCTTTCTCTCTATATGCCTTGAAATTCTTCCTTCTTGTTGAAGCCCCGAAAATCGGGTCTACAACAAGGGGGATACTCACCAAGGTTCGGACCTTGGTTAGAAGCTCCTTTTCCGTTTGGTATAGTAGGTTCGACTGGGGATATGGGACCAATTTCCCAATTTATGTGTGTGTGTGTTGAGAATTGATATTTCTTTCCTAATGGTCTCTAAGTAAAATGCTCTTATTCTAAATCTAATCTAACAACATGCAATTGTATTCTAATAAACAAAAATATCTAATTCTAAACTAACCTCGGATTTAGTCTTTCTGATATGCGATCTAAAATAGTTTCAAATGGCAATTGGTAATAAAGATCATTCAACTGCTATGAGAAAAGAATTCAATAAAGATAAACCATTTCATATAAAAAGTTAGACGAAACAATTGTGAAAACATGTCACATAATAAGCTACTCATATATTAAGCATAAATAAATAGCTATCATTGTACTGAAGTGCAAAATGATAACTCAAGCATTCACGCATTCACATATAAATCACTGAACATGAATATCACTTTACACATAAGCATAAATAGTTAAGAGATAAAAGTACCATTTATAACTAGTTCTACTCATGAGCTTCAAGCAATAATGATTTATCTCTTCTTAATCCAACATCTACTAAGAGTACAAAAGTGCAACATCAGTAGCAGATATCAATAAATCCTGTTCCATTCATTCATCAAAACCTCCTCGGATGGTGCAAAAGTGCATGTTCTGAAGACAAGTTTTTGACAAATTTCAGGACCCTTCTCTAAATGCATGAGAAGGGTTTAAATAGTACTTAGCTAAATCTAAAAATAATTTATTACAAAAATGTAGGATGTGGTTTAAATGACCGTCCTTATTTCAGGCAAAAATAAAGAAAAATTAAAACTAAAATTGAATATAAAGATAAAACTAACAACTAAATATCTGTGTATTTGTTCCTTATAATCACAAGCATTCAGCATTTGCTTGAGGAGATTTGGCTGGCCGACTTCCGACTTTAGATGTCCTGCGAAAACATAATCAGCAAGAGTTGGCACCATCTTTTCGGCAGAATTGATGATATATTTGAGAGTCATGCACTGGCTGTGTCATTTTATCAAGTACGTCCAGTAAGAATCCCAATTCAACTTGGTTAACCTTTTGATGGACTTGCTTTCTCTTGAGCCTTCTGTCTCCAACTTGTCTGCAATTGCTGTACATATCTACATACCACTTGAGAATATCCTTGATAAATACCACTTGTTTTAGAGTTCAAGTTTTGCTTTTCACCTTTAGCACATTTTCCTACAAATTTTCGGGCTTACAGGCGACTGAGCAATTAGAGGCTTTCCATCTCGAGGGGTTTTGCCTGGTAATTGTGCATCGGAAACTGCCTCCGTTTCTCGATCCGGGCTTCCCTAGTGCGATTTTTGCCTCTTGTGTGCTTTTTCGTTGGAGGATATAAACCTTAAATTTTGTGGAAAGAATGATTCCATGAGTTCTTGGTCCTGAGTCTTAAATTGTCTATTTGTAATATCAGCACTATCCAGTACCCATTTGAACATGTCCGTGTATGGAAGAATTTTGGGCCTCGCTGCTATCCGATGTAAGAATGAACATGCTAGTTCAGTAAGCAATGCCTCGGAAGATCCATGTGAATCTGCAGTAGCTGTAACCTCCATTGTTTTGGGATTTTCTTCATCGAGTAGACTGTACATGCCTTCCTAAGTAGTAATACCGACATATTTGTTACAGGTTGTGTCTGTGTATAATGGCGTCATTTCTTTATCTTCAGAACTTGGAGCTTTACCTTTCTTTCCCATAATGCCCTGAATACTGCTTTGTATATTTCTCTGACCTTTGCTCCTACAGTTTACAAATGAAGCAAGAGTAATGATAAGAAAAAGGTGATGGGAAAGCTTTAAATGTTGAAATCATATAAAATATATCACCTTGCGTGAAATGGCTCCTTGATCAGTCCAAAACCATTTTTCATTAATGATTGCCAACTAACTCATTGATTAACATTTAACACGCATAACCGAGCATTGGTTTATGGAAAAATCTTTTTCAAACAACGCGCCTTGAAGACCTGCGATAAGGTGATTTTGCGATTTCCTTTGCAATATCGCAGATTGCGAAATCGCAATATCGTTAGTTCATTGCATATGACAATCATCCATTAATGTGTTTTCTGCGAAATGCGATTTGCGATATGCGCCATCACATATAGGTAGTTTGAAGTTTTTCATCATAAGTTATGCTTGAGACATGCGATGTGATGAGGGTATTTGATTTTAGATTGCGATATCGCAATTTTATGATTCTGCTTGTGGGAAGAGATCCATCACCTTTTTGCGATGCGACATTCTTTATTAAAGGAGTGGTTTTATTCGAACTTTATCATAAACTTAAGTGGTTTTTTATTTTTTGGGAATTTTTTCTAAGTTATGATAGTAAGTTTTATCCAACAAAGGGAATACAAGCACTAATTTTTTTTTAAAAGGGTCCCCACTTATTTAGTATTAATGATAAGACTAAATAAGAAGGGGGGTTGTTGCTGGCCACAACAATTGGCGATTCACTTGGAAGAACCAGTTATCTCTGCTTTTATTTTGAATTTTCTAAACTTCCAAAAGAATTTTTTTTTCAGAAAATCAAACTTTATTATAGAAAGATAAAGTCAATGATAGTTTGTTTCTTCTTTGTTAACTTTGGTTATTTACTTCCTTTAGCTAGTCATTGCAACTACATCAGTCACTACTTAGTTTATAGAGATAAAAACAAAGACTTCTCTGCAAATCAGTTTTAAATATGCTCATTTGTCGTAGGTAGAGCCTCTGCTGCCAGTAGACGTTTATAGCCTCGACAGGGTTACCTGTTACCCAACAATGATCCTATATCCTACTTGGAGAAATATACGATTTTTCAAAGGGAAATCCATATCCATACTTATTGCTTTTATTTTCTTTTAATCCTTAAAGAACAATGCCTTGGTTTGGTGGACAAATTATGACAGTGCCATTCACTTGATTTATAACTTTGCTGAGCAAGTTGGCTCGTGATGAGACCCCTTGCCTTTTGATTATAATAATCTTGAGTCATTGCCTTGTTGTGGTATGCAGTTTTGGCAAAGTCAGCAAGCTATAATATCTATGATCGTGATAAGTCGGCTCATGATGAGACCTCTTATTCTTTAAGTTAAAGTGTATCGCTGGATTATTCCTTGAAGCTCATAATTTCCTAAGTGGGGAGGAAATCATTGTTTCCTTAAGAATAGCTCTGGACGACAATAGTAGAGTTTTTGGAAATAGATTTTCTACAAAGAATCTTTGTTTTGTTATTCATACTTTTCATTTGATTGATATAAAACAAATTCCAACTAAAGTTCGTTTTGTTCTCAAAATTTACAAGGTTGAAACTAGTATCATTTTCAAGCTTATAGCCTTTAACTGCATCTTTGAATAATAATGACCAATTTTCTAAATTTGTTCTATTTATACAATCGAAAAACAAAATCTTAAAAAGAAATACTTGTCTTTTTCGTGGATTCCAAATGTACCCATTTACAACTGTTTTATTATTAAATTAAAAGAAAAACTAATTTACAAAAATAGAAGAATGATCTCCTATGGAAAGTATTTTTTGAGGATCTGTCCATTAATAGGTAAAGATTCTCTTTTTCCTGTTAAATCATGTAACATAAAAGTATATGGACCTATGATTTCTGCAATTTGAAAAGGGCCAAGCCACATTCGTTGAAATTTCGTATGTTTTCCATTTTCCTCATGATCCTGATCCCATTTTAAAACAAGATCTCCAATCTGAAAGTCCTTCCTACTTATCATATTTAAGTCAAAAGAAGCTTTTACTAATGCTTGGTGATGAGCATGAGTTACTTTAGCCTATTCTCATTGCTCTTCTAGCTTAAGGATTTCCAATTGCCTTAGTTGTAAAGAAGAAGTTGGTGTTTCATCAATAAATTGAACTAAGGCAGAGGAAGGAATCGCTAGATGAGTTGGGAGGACTACTTCTTTCCCATAAACTAAATTAAAGAGAGAAGTGCCAATGGAGGCTTTCTGAGTTTGATCAAGGGTTCGCTTGATGATTCTGATTAAGTTTTTATTCATTTATTCAGCTAATCCATTTCCCCGTGGATAATAATTGGCAAATTATTTAAGCTTAAAACCTCTTTTGAGCGCAAATTTAGTCATAGCATTTCCAAAAAAATATGATGCATTATCAAACATTAAAGAAGGTAAACCAAACCTGGTGATTATGAACTGATCTATGAAATCAATGATGTGTTCGACATTAACTATTCTGAGAGGTACTGCTTCTACCCATTTAGTAAAATAATTTGTAGCTGTAAGGATATAACTATGTTGTTTAGAAGAGTGAGGAATGATCTCACCTATTATATCCAATCCCCATTGATCAAAAGGTTGTTCAATGTTGACTGGTGGCAAAGGCAACGATGGTTTATTTTGTCTCCCAGCAGTAATTTGACAAACTTGGCATTTCCTTACTTAGCTATGTGCATCTTTGAATAATGTAGGCCAATAGTACCCTGCACGCAAGATTTTATGTGCGTTAGCATCTCCAGCATAATGTCCACCTGCTGGTCCATCGTGGAGTTCCTGCAACACCTTTTCAGCTTCATATTTTTCAAGACATCTAAGGAGAATAGAATCATAATTCATCCTAAATAGCACATCGTTCACGAGTTGATATTGCTTAGCCTTCAACCTTAGAGCTCTATTCTTTGTATAGTCGAGGTTTGAAGGAGGGTATCCATTTTTTAGATAAAATATGATATCAGTTTATAATGATTCAACATCGTTTAGGCTTACCTCATACATTTGTATCTCTATAGATGGTATTTTGGAAATAAGTGATGCTCCAGCCAGCATTTCACAAAAGCCTTAACCTTTTAAAGTACTTGACGGTTTGATTTCTACATCGTATTCTTGTAAGGCAGTAACCCAATTGGCTCTTTTCTCACCCACGTCTTTATGTGCTAAGAGATTTCTTACCATTGGAAACGGTACTATGATTTTTGTGTGGGTTTTTAGTAGAAAGGGTTTGAAATGTTTGATCGCTTTGAAAACAGCATAATCTTGTTTCTCGACGTCTGAATAATTTAATTCAGCTCCTTGTAGATTCAAGCTAAAAAAGGCAATTGGGGCTTCTGCCTTGTCTTGATTTGCTTGAGTGAGTATCGCAGCATATGATTTAGCAGAGGCGAATGTATATAGAATGAACGGATCAGAAAAATTTGGAGTTGCTAAGGATGGATCATTTATAATTGCTTGTTTAATCAAATTGAATGCTTCATATTCGTCTTGGCCCCATTTGAAGATTGAATTCTTTTTAATCATTGCTTGTAAAGGAGATATGATTCTTGAAAAATCTGGAACAAATCTCTTTACAAAATTAATCTGGCCAAGGAAATATTGCATAGATTTCTTGTTGTGAGGTAAGGGTATTTCGGAAATCTCTTTGATTCTGTCGAGATCAATATGTATCCCAGATTTTGACACTATAAAACCAAGAAGTTTTCCTTCACTTAATGCGAAAAAAGACTTTTTAAGGTTAAGTGAAATTCCGTACCTTTGGCAACGTTGGAAGATCTATTTTAAATCTCTGAGATGATTGTTTTATTTTTTGGAATATACAGTTATATCATCCAAGTAGATTACTACTGATTTGTTCACTAATCCCTTAAATGCAATGTCCATGGCCCTTTGAAATGTGGCACCAACGTTGATCAGACCGAAAGGCATCTTTTGATATGCATAAGTACCCCATTTAGTTTTGAACACGGTCTTTAATTGATCATCGAGACGGACCAACACTTGGTTGTAGCCTGAGAAACCATCCAAGAAAGACATTACTTCTGATCCTGCGATTGCCTACAATATTTGCTCCACAGGAGGCAAAGGAAAATTATCCTTTTGGAAGGCTTTACTAAGATTTCGAAATTCAATGCAAATTCTAATGTCTCTGTTTTTATTTATAACAGGGACCATATTGGAAACCCATTTAGAATGTCGAACGGGAAAAATGATTTTGGCTATCAATAATTTATTGAGTTTAGATTTAATCTGGTTTTCCACATTAGGATGGATCTTTCTCAGCTTTTGCTGGACAAGTTTTTCATCGTTTTGGGATAGTATGTTGGATGATAGAAGTGTCGTAGGTCTTAAGTTCGTCATAGTTCCAGGCAAAGATGCTTTTGTATTGTTTCAAGAGACAAACATACGTTACATTTTCCTCATGGGCTAAGCCAAGACCTAGATTGATATTCTGTGGCTTGGTATTAGTTCTTAGATTTACTAATTCATAGTTTAGAGTTGAACTTTGAAGTTTTGAATTGGTAGATCTATTGAATCGATCTTTCAAATCATATAGGTCTTCTTGTTTGACCACTGACTTTGGCATAACATTATTAGTGCTATCTTGTTGCAATTGTTTGTCATGTTGGTCCTCATCAATAATCTGATTGGTGTAAGATCCCTCTGATGTGAGGAAGCTTACAATATCAGGATCATCGTTGAAAATTCTCCAATTGGTAATGTTATCAGGAATCGAGGGTCTAAAAATCAATTCGATTGAAAATCTATCACGGCTATAGTCCTTTGAAGGAATGAGATTGGAAGCTATGTTTGCCAAGAGGTCAACACTAGCATTCTGGAGTTTGGGAATTGATGAAATATTGAATTCTGTAAAATTTTCAGTCAGATATTGTACTAAAGATTGATAATGCTATAAATGACCTAATAGACAATGTATAGTATTCCATACCTGTCTAATAAAAATTTCAGAATCTCCGAAGACTTGTAGATATTTGATGTCTAATCCGATTGCTTTGTATAATCCTTGGACTAAAGCCTCGTATTTTGCGGTATTGTTGGTGCAATCAAACTCAAGTCTACAAGTTAGAATAGTTTTATTTCCCTCTGGACTAATTAATACGCATCCTGCTCCTGCTCCCTCGTTAGACTTAGAACCATAAAAAAAGAACTTCCAAAATAAATATTTATTTACAGGACTTTCTATAAAATTAGCACATCTAGAAGTATCTGTTTGAGAAAAATTTTCTGCTTGAGATAAAACAGAATGTTCTAAGTAAGGTGAAGTATGAGCATTAAAATTTCCTAAGAAAGAATCACAGAATAGTTGCCAAGTATATTATTGTTGTATGCTACCAGTTCATTTTCTCCTTTAAATTTTGTTACTATGTATTTCTAATGTCTTTCTCACTCAACCTTTATCTGATTTGGTTTACCATTGTAAGGGAGCCACATATGCGACCAATCAGTTGCAAAATATCCATGAAGTTTTTCAGACCAATCTCGGCTAAGAATTAAGCCATAAAATTCTGGAATATCTGCAACTAAAATGTTGATAACTTGACATACCTTTGGATTAGATGACAACCTTATAGTAACCTGATTTAATTCGTCGATCACTTCAACTTGCGATCGATCCAACTGAACTATGTGCACAACAGATTTTTGAGGTTGAACGTTCAACTTTGCACATATTGATTTTGGTAAGATATTAGATGAAGCTCCAGAATCCACTAAACAATTATGCAATCTTTTGTTGAAAACTTCATAAGTAAGAAGAAACGGGGGAGTATGAGATCTCGACCTTCCTCTAATTAAACCGATATCATTTGGATCAACTTTATTAATCACATTAGTTGGAGGTATTCCCATCTCGTGGGAAGCTTGAGGGATTACAGCGGCGGGTAGAGGTGCAACTGGTACTGCATGCAATTCTTTCAAAAGTACCTTTTGCTGATGTTTTAACTTGCTCAATTCGTAAAAAGTGATATTAGCCCTAGTCTTCTTCATATCTTTTATGATATTATACTTCATCTCATCATAAAGAATCAACATTTTAGATGGAGTTGGTGAATCTGTTTGGACTGGGCTTGATTGAGTCGCTTTGGGTGACGTTTTCTTAGCCGTGACTTTATCCTTAGGCATTGAGCTTGCGTTCTTTGGCTTAGGAGTAGGTTGAGGAGGATCGAGCTGATTTCTACTTCTAGTAAGAACTGGCAATGCCTCTTGATCCTCTTCATTTGGTAGGATGAAATCCCACATAGCTTGTACTTCTACAACTTCTTCTTCATTTGTAGGCTCTTCGTTAGCTATTTCCTCTTCTTCTTCTTCTTCTGATTCAGCGCTTGTAATAGCATTGGGAGGTTTTGAATCAGTTGAAGGATTTCTTCTATAAGGCTTGTATGGTATTTTAGAAGAAGTTTTTTCTACCTGTTTCTTAATGTCAACCATTTCATTAGACATGGTTTTCAAAACTTTCTGCAATCCTTCTAAATTGAATGGGTCTTTCGATTGTTTTTTCCTGGGATCTTTCTTAAAATTAACCTTCTTAGATTTTCATTCATCTACAACATTTTTCTTTTCTAGAGCTATGATACGCTTCTCTACTGCTATTGCTTCCTTCATATTTTCAGCAAAAGTTGTTTTGTTAGCCCTGTCAACGAAGATTGCTATGTTTGATGGTAAAGCAGAGATGTACCATTCACTTCGCACTTCTTCGCTTGGCTTGGAAGCAGTAGGAATTTTGTTCAAAAGTTTATTGAAATGCGAATTAAAATCTTTGATAGGTTCTTTTGACTCAACCCTAAGGTTAGACAGGTCATTGATCAAAGTCACAGTTGACCTGTCATCACCGAACTTAGTCAAGAATTGTTCTTGGAAAATATCCCAACTAGTGATAGATCCGGATGGTAATGAGAAATACCATGATCTGGCTGCTCCTTGAAAAGTGTATGGGAATAGCCAAACAACAACATCTTCATTAGTAACCCCATTTAGATTTATAGAAAACATAAAGTTATTTATATGTTCTTCTGCTATCATGCCTGCTTCAGGATTAAAATTAGTTAGCCATGTTTCAGGATGGGCCGGTATTTGACTCAAGGGTGCAGGCATTAAGACTACCCCTGGGTTATTCCATGGAGTTTGGGCCATCGTTGAACTACTAACAGAGGAAAGAATAGAAGATGATCCTTGCGGTTGGGAAGATGAGGATATTACAGTTCCAGATGATTGAGAATGAGATGTGGAAGTTCCAGTAGACTGGTGGACAATGATCTGAAGTGGAGGGGTGCATGGTTGACTTTGCGGAGGAGAAGTTGACATGGATGATGATGATGAAAGAGTCTCACTATCAGACCCTCTAGGTGATTTCTTTGCTCTATTCCTTATAGGTAGAGGTAACTCAGTTGGTGCAATACCAAACCTTTCACTCTTTAATCTGGTAAGAAGATGAGCAGGGTTATATTCCGAAGTCACACTACCTTGAGATTTTTCAGATCTTTGGGGTGATATAGAAAATCGCTGAAGTTTATGGATCAAAGGTTCAACTTCAAGAGGTCCAATAGTAGATCTCTCTGAAACATTTGGGTTTGTGGCAGTGGTTGTTGTTTTACCGACTTCTTGCTCAAGATTTAAAGATTCTAAATGCGATGGAGAATTCGGGGGAGATGGTGAGGGCGATTTACTCTCAGAATGGTATTTAGATTTAGATTTTCTTACCATTCACAATTCGGGGTCCTCTTTCTAGTGCCAAAGATGTTGAAGCCTCGAAAATTGGGTCTACAACAAGGGGGATACCCGCCCGGTTTGGACCTTGGTTAGCAGCTCCTTTTCCATTTGGTATAGTGGGTCCGACTGGGGATATGGGACCAGTTTCCCAATTTATGTGTGTGTGTGTTGGGAATTGATATTTCTTTCCTAATGGTCTCTAAGTAAAAATGCTCTTATTCTAAATCTAATCTAACAACATGCAATTGTATTCTAATAAACAGAAATATCTAATTCTAAACTAACCTAGAATTTAGTCTTTCCGATATGCGATCTAAAATAGTTTCAAATGGAAATTGGTAATAAAGATCATTCAACTGCTGTGAGAAAAGAATTCAATAGATATAAACCATTGCGTATAAAAAGTTAGACGAAACAATTGTGAAAACATATCGCATAATAAGCTACTCATATATTAATCATAAATAAATAGCTATCACCATACAGAAGTGCCAAATGATAACTCAAGCATTCACGCATTCACATATAAATAACTGAACATGAATATCACCTTAACACATAAGCATAAATAGTTAAGAGATAAAAGTACCATTTATAACTAGTTCTGCTCATGAGCTTCAAGCAATAATGATTTATCTCTTCTTAATCCAACATCTACTTAAAGTACAAAAGTGCAACATCAGTAGTAGATATTAAATGTAGATATCAATAATTCTTGTTCCATTCATTCATCAAAACCTCCTCAGAGCGTGCAAAAGTGCATGTTCTGAGGACAAGTTTTTGACAAATTTCAGGACCCTTCTCTAAATGCATGAGAAGGGTTTAAATACTACTTAGCTAAATCTAAAAATAATTTATTACAAAAATGTAGGATGCGGTCTAAATGACCGTCCTTATTTCAAGCAAAAATAAAGCAAAAATAAATCTAAAACTGAATCTAAAGATAAAACCAACTAAATATCTGTGTATCTGTTCCTTATAATCGCAAGCATTCAATATTTGCTTGAGGAGAGTTGGTGGTCGACTTCTGAATTTAGCTGTCCTACGAAAATGGAATCGGCAAGAGCTGGTGCCATCTTTTCGGAAGAATTGATGATACATTTGAGAGTCATGCACTCGCTGTGTGGTTTTACCAAGTATGTCTAGTAAGAATCCCAATTCAACTTGGTTAACCTTTTGATGGACTCTACTTTCTCTTGAGCCTTTTGTCTCCAACTTGTCTGCAGTTGTTGTACATATCTGCATACCACTTGAGAATATCCCTAATAAATACCACTGGTTTTAGAGTTCAAGTTTTGCTTTTCGCCTTTAGCACATTTTCCTACAAATTTATGGGCTTATAGGTGACTGAGCAATTAGAGGCTTTCCATCTCGAGGGGTTTTGCCTGGTTAATCGCGCATCGGAAACTGCCTCCGTTTCTTGATCTGGGCTTCCCTAGTGCGATTTTCGCCTCTTGCGTGCTTTTTCATTGGAGGATATAAACCTTAAGTTTTGTGGAAAAAATGATTCCATGAGTTCTTGGTCCTGAGTCTTAAATTGTTTGTTTGTAATATCAGCACTATCCAGTACCCATTTGACCATGTCTGTGTATGGAAGAATTTTGGGCCTCGCTGCTATCCAATGTAAGAATGAACATGCTAGTTCTGTAAGCGATGCTTCGGAAGATCCATGCGAGTCTGCAGTAGCTGTAACCTCCATTGTTTTGGGATTTTCTTCCTCAAGTAGACTGTACATGCCTTCCCAAGCAGTAATACCGACATCTTTGTTATAGGTGGTGTCTGTGTATAACGACGTCATTTCTTTATCTTCAGAACTCAGAGCTTTAGCTTTCTTTCCCATAATGCCCTGAATACTACTTTGTATATTTCTCTGACCTTCGCTCCTACAGTTTACAAATGAGGCGAGAGTAATGATAAGAAAAAGGTGACGAGAAAGCTTTAAATTCCGAAATCATATAAAATATATCACCTTACGTGAAATGACTCCTCGATCAGTTCAAAACCATATTTCATTAATGATTGCCAACTAACTCATTGATTAACATTTAATGCGCATAACCAGGCATTGGTTTATGGAAAAAGCTTTTTCGAACAACGCGCCCTGAAGACCTGTGATAAGGCGATTTTGCGATTTGCTTCGCAATATCACAGATCATGGAATGGTAATATCGCTATTTCATTGCGTATGACAATAATCCATTAATGTGTTTTTTGCGAAATGCAATTTGTGATATGCGCCATCGCATATAGGCAGTTTGAAGTTTTTCAGCGTAAGTTATGCTCGAGACATTCGATGCAATGAGGGTCTTTGATTTTGGATCGTGATATCGCAATTTTAAGATTTTGCTTATGGGAAGAGATCCATCACCTTTTTGCGATGCGACATTCTTTATTAAAGGAGTGGTTTTATTCAAACTTTATCATAAACTTAAGTGTTTTTTGATTTTTTAGGAACTTTTTCTAAGTTATGATAGTAAGTTTTATCCAACAAAGGGAATACAAGCACTAAATTTTTTTTTAAAAGGGTCCCCACTTATTTAGTATTAATGATAAGAGTAAATAAGAAGGGGAGTTGTTGCTGGCCACAACAATTGGTGATTCACTTGGAAGAAATAGTTATCTTTGCTTTTCTTTTGAATTTTCTAAACTTCCAAAACAGAAAATTTTCAGAAAATCAAACTTTATTATCGAAAGATAAAGTACATCATGCTTTCAGCTATCAATGCTAGTTTGTTTCTTCTTTGTTAACTTTGGTTATTTACTTCCTTTAGCTAGTCATTGCATCTACATCAGTCACTACTTAGTTTATAGAGATAAAAACAAAGACTTCTCTGTAAATCAGTTTTAAATATGCTCATTTGTTGTAGGTAGAGCCTCTGCTGCCAGCAAACATTTATAGTCTCGACAGGGTTGCCTATTACCCAACAATGATCCTGTATCCTACTTGGAGAAATATATGATTTTTCGAAGGGAAATCCATATCCACACTTATTGCTTTTATTTTATTTTGATCCTTAAAGAACAATGCCTTGGTTTGGTGGCTAAATTTTGACAGTGCCATTCACTTGATTTATAACTTTGCTGAGCAGTTGGCTCGTGATGAGACCCCTTTCCTTTTGATTATAATATTCTCGACTCATTGCCCTGTTGTGTTATGCAGTTTTGGCAAAGTCCGCAAGCTATAATATCTATGATCATGATAAGTCGGCTTGTGATGAGACCTCTTATTCTTTAAGTTAAAGTGTATCGCTGGATTATTCCTTGAAGCTTGTAATTTTCTAAGTGGGGAGGAAGTCATTGTTTCCTTAAGGATAGGTCTGGACGACAATAGTAGAGTTTTTGGAAAGAGCTTTTCTACAGAGAATCTTTGTTTTGTTATTCATACTTTTCATTTGACTGATATAAAACAAATTCCAACTAAAGGTTGTTTTTTATTAAAATTTACAAGGTTGAAACTAGTATCATTTTCAAGCTTATAGCCTTTAACTTGATCTTTGAATAATAATGACCAATTTTCTAAATCTATTCTATTTATACAATCGAAAAACAAAATCTTAAAAAGAAATACTTGTCTTTTTCGTGGATTCCAAATGTAACCAATTACAACCGTTTTATTATCAAATTAAAAGAAAAACTAATTTACAAAAATAGAAGAATGATCTCCTATGGAAAGTATTTTTTGAGGATCTACCCATTAACAGGTAAAGATTCTCTTTTTCCTGTTAAATCCTGTAACATAAAAGTAGATGGACCTATGATTTCTGCAATTTGAAAAGGGTCAAGCCACATTCGTTGAAATTTCGTATGCTTGCCCTTTTCCTCATGAGCCTTATCCCATTTTGAAATGAGATCTCTAATCTGAAAGTCCTTTCTGCTTATCATATTTGAGTCAAAAGAAGCTTTTACTAATGCTTGGTGATGAGCATGAGTTACTTTAGCCTGTTCTCGTTGCTCTTCTAGCTTAAGGATTTCCAGTTGCCTTAGTTGTAAAGAAGAAGTTGGTGTTTCGTCAATAAATTGAACTAAGGCCAAGGAAGGAATCGCTAGCTGAGTTGGGAGGACTACTTCTTTCCCATAAACTAAATTAAAGGGAGAAGTGCCAATGGAGGCTTTCTGAGTTTGATCAATGGTTCACTTGATGATTATGATTAAGTTTTTATTCATTGATCCAGCTAATCCATTTCCCTGTGGATAATAATTGGCAGAGTATTTAAGCTTAAAACCTCTTTTGAGCGCAAATTCAGCCATAGCATTTCCAGAAAAATATGATGCATTATCAAACATTAAAGTAGAAGGTAAACCAAACCTGGTGATTATGAACTGATCTATGAAATCAATGATGTGTTCAACATTAGTTGTTCTGAGAGGTACTGCTTCTACCCATTTAGTAAAATAATATGTAGCTCTAAGGATATACCTATGCTGTTTAGAATAATGAGGAACTATCTCACCTATTATATCCAATCCCCATTGATCAAAAGGTTGTTCAATGTTGACTGGTTGCAAAGGAAATGATGGTTTCGTTTGTCTCCGAGCAGCAGTTTTACAAACTTGGCATTTCCTTACGTAGCTATGTGCATCTTTGAATAGTGTAGGCCAATAGTACCCTGCATGCAAGATTTTATGTGCGATAGCATCTCCAGCAGAATTTCCACCTACTGGTCCATCATGGAGTTCCTGCAACAACTTTTCAGCTTAAGATTTTTCAAGACATCTAAGGAGAACATAATCATAATTCATCATAAACAGCACATCGTTCACGAATTGATATTGCTTAGCCTTCAACCTTAGGGTTCTTTTCTTTGTATAGTCGAGGTTTGAAGGAGCGTATCCATTTTTAGATAAAATATGATATCGACGTATAATGATTCAACATAATTTAGGCTTACCTCATACATTTGTATATCTGCAGATGGTATTTTGGAAATAAGCGATGCTCCAGCCAGCATTTTGCAAAAGCCTTGACCTTTTACAATACTTGCTGGTTTGATTTCTACATCGTATTCTTGTAAGGCGGTAACCCAATTGGCTCTTTTCTCACCCATGTCTTTCTATGCTAAGCGATTTCTTACCGTTGGAAATGGTACCATGATTTTTGTGTGGGTTTTTAGCAGAAAGGGTCTGAAATGTTTGATTGCTTTGAAAACAGCATAAGCTTGTTTCTTGACGTCTGAATAATTTAATTCAGCTCCTTGTAGATTCGAGCTAAAAAAGGCAATTGGGGCTTCTCCCTTGTCTTGATTTGCTTGAGTGAGTATCACAGCATGTGATTTATTAGAGGCAAATGTATACACAATGAACGGATTAGAAAAAATTTGGAGTTGCTAAGGATGGAGCGTTTACAATTGCTTGTTTAATCAAATTGAATGCTTCATATTCGTCTTGGTCCCATTTGAATATTGAATTATTTTTAATCATTGCTTGTAAAGGAGATATGTTTCTTGAAAAATCTGGAACAAATCTCTTTACAAAATTAATCTGGCAAAGGAAAGATTGCATAGCTTTCTTGCTGTGAGGTAAGGGTATTTCGGAAATCTCTTTGATTCTGTCGGGATCAATATGTATCCCAGATTTCGGCACTATAAAACCAAGAAGTTTTCCTTCACTTAATGCAAAAAATGACTTTTTCGGGTTAAGTGAAATTCCGTACCTTTGGCAACATTGGAAGATCTGTTTTAAATATCTGAGATGATTGTTTCGTTTTTTGGAATATACAGTTATATCATCCAAGTAGATTACTACTAATTTGTTCACTAATCCCTTAAATGCGATATCCATGGCCCTTTGAAATGTGGCATCAGCGTTGATTAGACCGAAAGGCATCTTTTGATATGCATAAGTACCCCATTTGGTTCTGAACGTAGTCTTTAATTGATCATTGGGATGGACCAAAACTTGGTTGTAGCCTGAGAAACCATCCAAGAAAGACATTAATTCTGATCCTGCAACTGCCTCCAATATTTGCTCCATAGGAGGCAAAGGGAAATTATCCTTTTGGTAGGCTTTGTTAAGATTTCGAAAGTCAATGCAAATTCTAATGTCTCTATTTTTCTTCCTAACAGGGACCATATTGGAAACCCATTTAGAATGTCAAACGTGAGAAATGATTTTGGCTTTCAATAATTTATTGAGTTCAGATTTAATCTAGTTTTCCAGATTAGGATGGATCTTTCTCAGCTTTTGCTGGACAGGGTTTTCATCGTTTATCATTGGGATAGTATGTTGGATGATAGAAGTGTCATAGGTCTTAAGTTCATCATAGTTCCAGGAAAAGATGCTTTTGCATTGTTTCAAGAGACAAACATATGCTAACTTTTCCTCCGGGGCTAAGCCAAGACCTAGATTGATATTCTATGGCTTGGTATCAGTTCCTAGATTTACTAATTCATAGTTTAGAGTTGAACTTTGAAGTTTTGAATTGATAGATTTCTTGAATCGATCTTTCAAATCATATAGGTCTTCTAATTTGACCACTGACTTTGGCATAGCATTATTAGTGCTATCTTGTTGTAATTGTTTGTCATGTTGGTCCTCATCAATTATCTGATTGGTGTAAGATCCCTCTGATGTGAGGAAGCTTACAATATCAGGATCATCGTTGAAATTATCCAATTGGTAATGTTATCAGGAATCGAGGGTCTAAAAATCAATTCGATTGAAAATCTATCAGGGCTATAGTCCTTTGAAGGAATGAGCTTGGAAGCTACATTTGCCAAGAGATCAGCACTAGCATCCTGGAGTCTAGCAATTGATGAAATATTGAATGCTATAAAATGTTCAGTCAGATCTTGTACTAAAGATTGATAATGCTTTAAATGACCTGATAGAGAATGTATAGTATTCCATACCTGTTTGATAAAAATTTCAGAATCTCCGAAGACTTGTAGATATTTGATGTCTAATCCGATTGCTTTGTATAATCCTTGGACTAAAGCCTCGTATTCTGCGGTATTGTTGGTGCAATCGAACTCAAGTCTACAAGTTAGCATAGTTTTATTTCCCTCTAGACTAATTAATACGCATCGTGCTCCTACTCCCTCGTTAGACTTAGAACCATCAAAAAAGAACTTCCAAAATAAAGATTTATTAACAGGACTTTCTATAAAATTAACACATTTAGAAGTATTTGTGTGAGAAAAATTTTCTACTTGAGATATAACAGAATGTTCTAAGTAAGGTGAAGTATGAGCATTAAAATTTCCTAAGAAAGAATCATAGAATAGTTACCAATTATATTATTGTTGTATGCTACTGGTTCATTTTCTCCTTCCAATTCTGTTACTATGTATTTTTGATGTCTTTCTCGCTCAACCTTTATCTGATTTGGTTACCCATTGTAAGGGAGCCACATATGCAACCAATCAATTGCAATATATCCATGAAGTTTTTCAGACCAATCTCAGCTAATAATTAAGCCATAAAATTCTGGAATATCTGGAACTAAAATGTCGATAACTTGACATACCTTTGGATTAGATGACAACCTTATGGTAACCTGATTTAATTCGCCGATCACTTCAACTTGCGACTGATCCAACTGAACTATGCGCACAACATATTGTTGAGGTTGAACGTTCAACTTTGCACATATTGATTTTGGTAAGATATTAGATGAAGCTACAGAATCCACTAAACAATTATGCAAATTTTTGTTGAAAACTTCATAAGTAAGAAGAAACAGGGGAGTATGAGATCTCGACCTTCCTCCAATTAAAGCGATATCGTTTGGATCAAATTTATTAATCACATTAGTTGGAGGTCTTCCCATCTCACGGGAAACTTGAGGGATTACAATGGCGGGCAGAGGTGCAATTGGTACTGCATGCAATTCTTTCAAAAGTACCTTTTGCTGATGTTTTAACTTTCTCAATTCGTAAAAAGTGATATTAGCCCTAGTCTTCTTCATATCTTTTATGATATTATACTCCATCTCATCAGAAACAATCAACGTTTTAGATGGAGTTGGTGAATCTGTTTGGACTGGGCTTGTTTGAGTCGCTTTGGGTGACGTTTTCTTAGCTGCGACTTTATCCTTAGGTGTTGAGCTTGCGCGCTTTTGCTTAGGAGTAGGTTGAGGGGGATCGAGCTGATTTCTACTTCTAGTACTAACTGGCGATGCCTCTTGATCCTCTTCATTTGGTAGGATGAAATCCCACATACCTTGTACTTCTACAACTTCTTCTTCATCGGTAGGCTCTTCGTTAGCTATTTCCTCTTCTTCTTCTTCTGATTCAGTGCTTGTAATAGCATTGGGAGGTTTTGAATCAGTAGAAGCATTTCTTCCATAAGGCTTGTATGGCATTTTAGAAGAACTTTTTTCTACTTGTTTCTTAATGTCAACCATTTCGTTAGACATGGTTTTCAAAACTTTCTGCAATCCTTCTAAATCGAATGGGTCTTTCGATTGTTTTTTCTTGGGATCTTCCTTAAAAGTAACCTTCTTAGCTTTTTGTTCATCTACAACGTTTTTCTTTTCTAAAGCTATGATACATTTCTCTACTGCTATTGCTTCCTTCATATTTTCAGCTAAAGTTGTTTTGTTAGCCCTGTCAACGAAGATTGCTATGTTTGATGGTAAAGTAGAGATGTACCATTCACTTCGCACTTCTTCGCTAGGCTTGGAAGCAGTAGGAATTTTGTTCAAAAGTGTATTGAAATGCGAATTAAAATCTTTGATAGTTTCTTTTGACTCAGCCCTAAGGTTAGATAGGTCATTGATCAAAGTCGCAATTGACCAGTCATCACCGAACTTAGTCAAGAAGTGTTGTTGGAAAATATCCCAACTGGTGATAGATCTGGATGGTAATGAGAAATACCATGATCCAGCTACTCCTTGCAAAGTGTAAGGGAATAGCCAGACAATAGAACCTTCATTAGTAACCCCATTGAGATTTATAGATAACAGAAAGTTATTTATATGTTCTTCTGCTAGCATGCTTGCTTCAGGATTAAACTTAGGCAGCCATTTTTCAGGATGGGTCGGTATTTGACTCAAGGGTGCAGGCATTAAGACTGCCCCTGGGTTATTCCATGGAGTTTGGGCCATCGTTGAACTACTAATAGAGGAAATCACAAAAGATGATCCTTGTGGTTGGGAAGATGAGGATATTACAGTTCCAAATGATTGAGAAGGAGATGTGGAAGTTCCAGTGGACTGGTGGACAATGATCTGAATTGGAGGGGTGGATGGTTACTTTGTAGAGGAGAAGTTGAAATGGATGATGATGATGAAAGAGTCTCACTACCAGACCCTTTAGGTGATTTCTTTGCTCTCTTCCTTGTAGGTAGAGGTAACTCAGTTGGTGCAATACCAAACCTTTCGCTCTTTAATCTGGTAAGAGGATGAGCAGGGTTATATTCTGAAGTCACACTACCTTGAGATTTTTTAGATCTTTGGGATGATATAGAAAATCGCTAAAGTTTATGGATCAAAGATTCAACTTTAGGAGGTTCAATAGTAGATCTCTCTGAAACATTCGGGTTTGTGGTAGTGGTTGTTGTTTTACTAACTTCTTGCTCAAGATTTAAAGATTCTAAATGAAATGGAGAAGTCAGGGGAGATGGTGAGGGCGATTTACTCTCAGAATGGTATTTAGATTTAGATTTACTTTCCATTCACAGTTTGGGGCCGTCCTTCTAGTGCCAAATATGTTGAAGCCCCGAAAATCGGGTCTACAACAAGGGGGATACCCACCCGGTCTGGACCTTGGTTAGGAGCTCCTTTTCCATTTAGTATAGTGGGTCCCACTGGGGATATGGGACCAGTTTCCCAATTTATGTGTGTGTGTGTTGAGAATTGATATTTCTTTACTAATGGTCTCTAAGTAAAATGTTCTTATTCTAAATCTAATCTAACAACATGCAATTATATTCTAATAAACAAAAATATCTAATTCTAAACTAACCCTGGATTTAGTCTTTCCGATATGTGATCTAAAATGGTTTCAAATGGCAATTGGTAATAAAGATCATTCAACTGCTATGAGAAAAGAATTCAATAAAGATAAACCATTTCGTATAAAAAGTTAGACGAAACAATTGTGAAAACAGATCACATAATAATCTACTCATATATTAAGCATAAATAAATAGCTATCACCGTACAGAAGTGCCAAATGATAACTCAAGCATTCAAGCATTCACATATAAATAACTGAACATGAATATCACCTTAACACATAAACATAAATAGTAAGGGATACAAGTACCATTTATAACTAGTTCTACTCATGAGCTTCAAGCAATAATGATTTATCTCTTCTTAATCCAACATCTACTAACAATACAAAAGTGCAACATCAGTAGCAAATATTAAATGCAGATATCAATAAATCTTGTTCCATTCATTAATCAAAACCTCCTCGGAGGGTGCAAAAGTGCATGTTCTGAGGACAAGTTTTTGACAAATTTCAGGACCCTTCTATAAATGCATGAGAAGGGTTTAAATACTAATTAGCTAAATATAAAAATAATTTATTACAAAAATGTAGGAGGCAGTTTAAATGACCATCCTTATTTCAGTGAAAAATAAAGCAAAATTAAAACTAAAACTGAATCTAAAGATAAAACTAACAACTAAATATCTGTGTATCTATTCCTTATAATCGCAAGCATTCAACATTTGCTTGAGGAGAGTTGGCTAGCCGATTTCCGACTTTAGCTGTCTTGCGAAAACGGAATCGGTAAGAGCTAGCGCCATCTTTTCGACAGAATTGATGATACATTTGAGAGTCATGCACTGGCTGTGTGGTTTTACCAAGTACGTCCAGTAAGAATCCCAATTCAACTTGGTTAACCTTTTGATGGACTCTACTTTCTCTTGAGCCTTCTATCTCCAACTTGTCTGCAGTTGTTGTACATATCTACATACCACTTGAGAATATCCTTGATAAATACCACTGGTTTTAGAGTTCAAGTTTTGCTTTTCACCTTTAGCACATTTTCCTACAAATTTTCGGGCTTACAGGCGACTGAGCAGTTAGAGGTTTTCCATCTCGAGGGGTTTTTCCGGGTAATCGCGCATCAAAAACTGCCTTCGTTTCTCAATCTGGGCTTCCCTAGTGCGATTTTCGCCTCTTGTGCACATTTTCGCTGGAGGATATAAACCTTAAATTTGTGGAAAGAATGATTCCATGAGTTCTTGGTCCCGAGTCTTAAATTGTCTGTTTGTAATATCAGCACTATCTAGTACCCATTTGACCATGTCCGTGTATGGAAGAATTTTGGGCCTTGCCGCTATCTGGTGTAAGAACGAACATGCTAGTTCTGTAAGCGATGCCTTGGAAGATCCATGTGAGTCTACAGTAGCTGTAACCTCCATTGTTTTGGGATTTTCTTCCTCGAGTAGACTGTACATGCCTTCCCAAGTAGTAATATCTGCATCTTCGTTACAGGTGGTGTCTGTGTATAATGGCGTCATTTCTTTATCTTCAGAACTCGGAGCTTTACCTTTCTTTCCCATAATGCCCTGAATACTGCTTTGTATATTTCTCTGACTTTTGCTCCTGCAGTTTACAAATGAGGCGAGAGTAATGATAAGAAAAAGGTGACGGGAAAGCTTTAAATTCCGAAATCATATAAAATATATCACCTTACGTGAAATGGCTCCTCGATCAGTTCAAAACCATATTTCATTAATGATTGCCAACTAACTCATTGATTAACATTTAACGTGCATAATTGGGCATCAGTTTATGGAAAAAGCTTTTTGGAACAATGCGCCCTAAAGACCTGCGATAAGGCAATTTTGCGATTTGCTTCACAATATTGCAAATCGCGGAATCACAATATTGCTAGTTCATTGCGTATGACAATCATCCATTAATGTGTTTTCTGCGAAATGCGATTTGTAATAGGCGCCATCGCATATCGGCAATTTGAAGTTTTTCAGCGTAAGTTATGCTTGAGACATGCGATGCGATGTTCTTTATTAAAGGAGTGGTTTTATTCGAACTTTATCATAAACTTAAGTGTTTTTTGATTTTTTGGGAATTTTTTCTAAGTTATGATAGTAAGTTTTATCCAACAAATGGAATACAAGCACTAAAAGAGTTTTTGAAAGGGTCCCCACTTATTTAGTATTAATGATAAGACTAAATAAGAAGGGGGTTTGTTGTTGGCCACAACACTTCCCTATCTTTTCCCCCAACTCTATCTCTCGAGCTCCCTCTCTTTATCGAAGACTCTCTCCTCCTCTCCCTCTCTCCATCATTGTGTCCCCTTCTCTCCCACTCTCTCTCCTATGTATTTCAAAAAAATTTAAAATACTTTTAAAATTAAAATATTATGTTTAAATATAAAAAAACCATTTTGATGTCTTACAACAACTTATTTTTTTATATAATACATATTTAAAATGCAAGATTAAGGGCTCCCACATTTGGAACCTTGCCTGGGAAAATAAAAGTATTGTTCAACAACATAGTTTCTGGGAAATTTGAGCTGGGAACCTAGCACGATCTTGGGAGGATAGCTGGTAGCAGGAACCCAACTTGTATAAGGATGAATTAGCAACTCTCGAGAATGACACAGACAACAAAGGTCTACTTATGGTAAAAGACTTCTGGGACCAAGAAAGGAACAATGGAAAATGGAGAACTTGGAAGGATCTGGGCCACAATGAAGAGAGTCCTCTAAGGGCCCAGGTAAACTCTCTTACCCAGGATCTAGAGCATAGGAGGATTCTGGTATCCTCCTTGCCTGAGCAACTAAGATGGGGAAAAAACACCGAAGGAATTTTTAACCTCAAAGAAGCCAAACAGGCAGTAACAATATTTAACTATCCCAATCCTGATCATGTTTGGAAGAATCTTTGGCAGAGCCACCACTGGATGAAAATAAAACTATTTATTTGGCTACTTCATCAAAGGAAAATCTTAACTTGGGAGAATCTTCTGAAAAAAGGCTTTACTAGACCATCCAAATGTTACCTTTGTGACTCACAAGAGGGGACGATGGATCACCTTCTCAACCTCTAGCCTTTCACCTCCATCGTGTGGGATTGGGTGGCCTTAATCTTTAGGCACACTGATAGGGACAGACTCAGCATCTCCAACACTTTGAAGAAGTGGAGGAAAAACTTCTCAGGGAATGAAATTATTAATAGAGCCTGGACCCTGGTTCCAGCCTTTGTCATCTAGAATGTCTGGAAAGAGTGCAATAGTTAGATCTTCAATAACAAAGCAAGCAAGCCCCAACACATAATTGACCAAATTTTAAGGCAGCTCAAAGACATAGTCAATAGCTTGTTGAGGACACTTCCTAAGGACGCTCCTCTGCCCCAAGATGTGATTATTATACTACATTTAGGTCTCTAGTCCATAATACCACAAGGTATTATCAAGGGAGCAAGCCAAATAAATTCAGATATAAACATTTGGAAGCCTGCTCCATATGGTTTCTTAAAGGTCAATATAGATGGAGCATCTAAGGGCAACCCAGGTTTAGCTAGTTTTGGAGGTGTTCTAAGAGATGAATAGGGGCAAATAAAGAAGATCTTTCATTGCCACTTGGGGAAGGCCACTAATAACATGGAGGAACTCATGACCCTAGAGCAATGCTTGGAAATATTGATGGATTCAGATTCATATAATGTTATCATTAAAGCAGATTTGGAATTGATTATTAGAGCGTCCAAGAAAATATGTAATGGTACATCACCAGATAAAGTGTCGAAACACTGGAGGCTCTCGCAATTCTTTCACCGTATCTAATCCCACTAGCAAACCTTAAAAATTGTAAGCTTTGTTCATATGAAAAGAAAAGCTAACATGGTTGCAGATCGTTTGATGAATGAAGGAGTGATTAATAAGGAAAGGGACACCCGACACGTCTAGGAGTTGTTACCCCCAGGAAAACTGTTAGAGGACTGTCTCTGTCAAGTTGCCAAAGATATGGAGCAATGGGAAAGGTTGAGATCAACAGAGGAAGACCAAGGATGCAGTGGCATGAGGACTAATTCTGGAAGTGCTGCAGGTTTGTCCATTCATTGATCACTGTATGGATCAATGGTGACACATTGATTCAGAGAAATGTAGAGAAACTAGCATTTAAGCGTAAATCCATCGAAAAGTAGAAGATCAACAGCATAGGGAGAAAGGAATGGGAAGCGTCCGATGGGTTGGATCAACGGTCATCGCTCATCGAAAGAGTGCGCAAGTTAATTCTTGTGGAAGTGGTTTTCCATACCACAAGTGGTATTTTGGAAGGGGTCTAAGTGGTAACAGGTATGGCAAGAAAGGCCTCTGATTCCACTCTTCAAGTGACATGTAGTAGTGAGGAGGAAAGAGGATACCACTTTTCGGGCGGGTAATCCTTGAGCTACTTGTCCACCTGAAATCTGCATGGACCGTTGGATCCACGAAGGGTAGATCAATGGTGGAAGGTTGGTTGTGCAAGTGGAGGGTCGGATGCAAATATAGGATTCAACGTTAGCCATGGATCGTTGAATGAGCTAGATGGAGGATGTCAGGCCAATCAGTGATCGACATTCAGTGAGCGCAGTGGGAGGGCGCTGCACCGGGAATGCGGACCTGCCATTTTTTATGGTCACAAATGTGATAATTTTGAAATACGAACTTCTGGGTTGCGGGTTAGGTTTTTTTGTATTACCTGTGTTAGCCATATCTCCCAATAAGGGGGATGGTTCCGAGTTGTAAAGGTTTAAAGCCATTTCCACTTCAGATAGGTCATGTTGACCTTCTTTTGGTAAATGCAAGGAAGTTTGGTTTACCTTGTAAAATATGTAATGTACTTGTTTCAGTTAAAAGAAAGATCCATTCTTACTTGACAAAAAAGAAATGCAAGATTTCAAACGTGTGTTGTACATTCACCTTGAGGGAAAATGATAATTTTCCATGCAAATATTATCTAAAAGTTTACACAATATTAATGTTCCAGCTACCTCCATCCTACATAGATCATTTCATTTGTTCCAATTGAAACTATTTAGGTTTTATTTCTTTAAATGTAGCTTTAGGTTATGATTACTTCAGGATTTTAAAAATATTATATATTTTATTATGTTAGGTTTATAAAAGAATTAGGTTAAATAAAATTAACATATTGAGTAAGCTTGTCTGACTCTTTTTGTGTTGATGACTCCTTTGTTGACGCCTATGGTGTATATCAACAACATTTATTATTGTGATCGTGCTAGTATATATTATAATGTAAGAAGTTATATTATATTAAAGTTAATAATATGGTATTAATAATAAATCATAAATTAATATATATATATATATTATATATATATATATATATATAATATATATATATTTCATTTCGTTATTTAATTTAATAATAATAATTTTAATATTAATAGTAGATTTAATAAGGTTCCTACATGACACGATCACAAAAATTCTAATAAAATTTGGAATTTTAAAATGTGGTAAAAGCTTAATTTTAGATCATTCACTTTTTTTAATAGAGGTTCGATCAAGCCATAACGCTCAATCGAGCCATTATTAACCACACTGATATGGCTCAATCAAGGGTTTACAAAACCTTGGATAGGGCTATTTGAATTTAAACTTTAGGTGCTCGTTCAAGCCTCTTAAGTCCTTAGGAGGTGGAGACAATCACATTGGATTTATGAAAGAATCCTCTATCTAATAGCATATGAGTTTGACATTTTCGAATTCATATGATATTTTCATATAATTTATTTTAAACATAATGCTTGAAATTGATTTGAACTATTTTAAAGAGGTTGAATAAAAAAACTATATCATAAAATATACACAATGAACAAATTAAAAAAAATACCACTATCCTCATTTTCGAGTCCTCTTCAAAAGGGTACTTTTGGTTTGTGAATTTATATAAATAGTTGAAAAAAACCTTACGTGAAAACCTATGTCTACAAAATGCAATTGAAATGTTACTTTACCAACTTCGAAAAATAATAAAAAATGTATTTTTGCATAAAAAATATTTTTTTAATATGAAAGAAATATCTCTTTCCGTGTAGATAATTCACACACACACACACACACACACATATTACATATTTTAGACTGAGTTATGCTACATGAACACACACAAACCTCTTAAGATGTGTGAAAATTTGCAAGAAAAAGAATTTTATTTAATGGAAAATTGACATATTATATGGCACTAAATATTTTTGCAAAAACTATCATTAGGACAACAACATAATTCTCCACAATTTATCCTCTCACTGAAAATCAAATTTCACGGTGCTTATATGCACTTTGAGGGCTTCAATTCGATAAAAGAGGAAAAACTTGAATTTTCATCACCACATTTGGCCTAAAAGTGTAACCCATCTTCATGTTTTCACTTAGTAAACCTCTACCCTAGGCTTTGAGGGCCCTTAGGGAGTGGAATTATTCTTCTTCTTAATCTAAACCCTCCCCTTGACTCCTCAAAGGAGCCTCCTCTAGGGGAGGCATCCCTTCTTGCACTATAAGAGAAGAGTGCTTGGAAAGGCTAGGGGCCTTCTCCATTATCAATACGGTAGTTAGAATTTCCCCTTCTTCCGGCAGTTGATTTAAGATATTGAATCTAATTTTTAGATCTAGGGATATCTTGTTATTAGTGAAAAGGTTCCCTCTCTAGGAATTGTTCCTTACTTTTCTGGAGACATGGGCCCTTTCCCTTTCTACCCTGTGGTCACTTGAGGAGAAGCTTGGTTGTTTGTCCTTACGAGGACTCTTCTATTTTTCTATTACTACCATTTTTCTCCATAATCAAACTACTTTAGCTACTCTTTGGCCTTCTTCTTGAAACTCCATTTGAAATGACCATATTCATGGAAAAACTTGCATTTAAATGGAAGTTGATCGTAATCAACTTCCTCTATGTGAGACCAATTTTCTAGGTTTAAATTTGGTGTTGTTGGTAAGACCTTGCCTAGGTCTACATCCACACAGATATTGGGGCAAGATTACAATCCTTCCTATGGCTTAGCTTAGTTGATGTATTCTCCAAGGGAATTTCCTATACTCCTAAAATTTTCCTTGTTCTAGAAATTTAGTGGGAAGAAGGGAAGTGTTGTAGCGGCTACAACCACCCTCCAAAATTTTGCCTTAGCTTCATTTTGGAGCCTCCCTACCAACTATCCTTAGCAGAATGTCTTGCACTGTTAAGTACATAGGCTTCATTTGTTTTTCAGCATCTTGCCAGACTATGCATGTCAGTTTGCTTCACTCCCTTCACAACTCACAGGATGCCTTTCCATACATAAGCTATTTGTTGGCTGAGTAGCTCCCCTAGAAAATTGCGCAATTCTAGATGGGAACTAACCTTCCCTCTAGAAATTGTGCAAATTTGTTGGGAAACCTGTTGAGCTCCAAAATTGTGCAGAGCAGTTAGAGAGGCTTCCAAGAGAAAGTTGCGCAATCTGGCCCAGAATTGCAGCTCAACCTAGAAATTGCACAATTCTGGAGAGCAGTCACCCACTAACCCCACAATTTGCACAATGCCTCAGGGACAACCAGCACAACTCAACCCAAAAATTGCACAAATCACTCTCCCAATCTTGCAAGTTGTTGCATGTGCCTTCAGGTTGACTTGTTCCCTCCGGGGCCCAACAACGCGAATGGCATGCATGGGCTACTTTCCTCAAAATGGAAAAAAGAAACATGCAAAAGGAATCTCTAGATTTTAGGGATATAGTTTTAGCAGCTAGAGGTTACATGCAAAGATTGTTTTAGAAATTTCCCTCCAAGTGTCACATTTTCCTAGAGTTGTGGCATGCACGTCATATGCCTCAAACTTATTTATTCGACACTACATAGCTCATTATTCAAATCAATCTTGAGCTCTAACATCCCGCAACACATCTAGGAGTCTTCAGCACATTCAATTCAACTATTTCTGGGTAAGTCTGCTTTACATGTCTTTTGCAGCTTTTCTGTCGCTTTTTGTGTTTTGGCTTGTGTGAATGTTGTCTGCTTGATTTTTGTGAAGCTTGTTGTCGTTTGTATGCATCTTAGCTTGTACAAGCACCGTTTCAGTTTTCATTTGCATCTCACTGTTGTGGCATGCATGACATTGTTTTACACTAACAGTCCCTGATTTGGCGATCTGTTTCATACGCGTGCATGTTTTGCCTTTTTCTGAATCTTGCATTCACTATTTTCATGCATGATCATTCACTATTGATTACACTGAGTTTCACCATGTTCAGATCTTCATAAGTTTTTAGTCGCCCATTGGCAGGTCTAGGCAACCTTGGCCTAGGCCCTACATTTCCCAAACAAAAATGTGCATTTCTGAGAGGGAAGGCTCTGCCTTCCTCCCAAAAAATACACAAAACTGGCCAGACACTATCCTCCAGGCTTTCTCTACACAAATCTGAGAGGTAGTGCTCTGCTAGCACAGAAAATTGCGCAATGCAATCCCTGGGCTTGTATGCTTGCTGAATGAAATTGCACATTGCGCAATCTCATCCCCCAACATGCCATCTTGGATTATGGATTGCACAATTCTAGTAGTCAATCAGCCTCACGATAGTCCAGACTGCCTTTTGCACAGTTTCGGCAACCAGCCTCCCAGCCTCCTGGTGAAAATTGTGCAATCCTTACCATCAATATCCTGGGTATGTTGCACGTCAATCCTCAAGTTTTCTTTGGTTTCAACTAATAGATTTCTTGCCACACATGTCGTAATGTCTCCAGGTATAGGAGGTGTTCGTCCATCTCTCAGCAGTTTAGGTTCAATGGATTCCAAGAGAATAGGGTCAAAGGACACCGACAAAAGCGCAACTAGAGATGCAGTTGAGAAAATGTCTATGAGTTTATCAATTTATGAAGACACCAAGCTACTTGTAGACAAGGACATCAAGCTAAAATGGCAGGACATCAATGATACATTCTCAAGCACATTTAAGGAATATCTTAAAGACCACAAGGTCTATGTGATCATTCATAAGTTTGGCTTGTATCGGATTGAATGCAAGTATCCCACGTTTCCATGCGCAAACATGATACATTAAATCGTCTCACACACTGATCCCGATAAGATGGTGTTAAGTAGTGTCAGTAGGACCGAGATTTCTACCTTCAGGACACAAGACTATCAACAGATGTACCACTTGCCGCAGTCGGTGATCATAATGGAGACACCCTTCAGCAGACCCAACAGCAGTGCCAACTCCAAGGATATCTTGAAGAGATGGGTAAAGGAGATAGCCAAGTTTAGGATGACACCCAACCAGGTTTACAAGACGAAGATACTGTAGAAGGCATATTAGTACTTGGTCATTTTTTCATTCCACTTGTACAGCCAAGAGAGCATGGATACCCTTGAAGAGTTGGGTGATCACGTTGGACCAATTGGCTAGTGAAGGAAAACCATGCAACAAGTCCAACATGTTGGCTCATAGGCTGAAGGAATAGGTAACAGGAGCTCAGTAGTGGCCCAAATGTCAACAAGTAGAAATATACATGTCCACATACAACTTGGATGCAATCTATGCCCATCAGAAGTTCCCAGGCTTGAAGGGGGCATGGACATTAGCAGAAACCTCTATACACACTTATTACAAATTGTTTTCTGAAAGTAGCTTCCGCGGAGTCATCACACAATTGTGAGACCATTTTGTCACCCCAGTGTACAATATTATATTTGTGTAGGATCCACCATGCATGTCGAAGGCAGTAATGGAGGCATTGATCGACATAGCAGATTGGTATGCCTCACCTTTTGGCACCTTCATATGGATGTACAATGTGAAGAAGCCTCCACATGTTTTACTAAAGTTTTCCATGGACAAGCTCATCATGCAAGGATTGTCGTACCACATCTCGAAGGGACTGTATTGATCTAAAGATTATATGAGGTTGTCATTGATGTCAACCCAAGTAGCGCCAGCGACTAACTTGATCTTGCAAGTGAATTTTGACTTGAAAAATTACTCTAATTTGATTCAAGGATGTTCTAGATGGATTCTACTCGTCGAGATGTTTCCATTGATATATGGCACACCAAGTAATTCTTCACGGTTTGAGAGATATTCATGTTTGAAGTTAGTAACCCCAGTTAGTGGAATAAAACGCTATGGGGTTGTGGTATGGCACTCATAATTGGTTTTGGTCATTGAATAGTCAATAACAAATAATTTTTTAAGCTCCTAAAATCCCTCCAACATTCTCTATAGAAGCCCCTCTCAACTCTATAAAAATAAATCTCATATATCCTCCAAATGAAGCGACCGTGGCATTTTTGCTATAACTTCATTTCTGCAAAGTGTTAGATTTGGAAATGAAAACCCATTTGATTTACAATCATGATGAATGTCGTGACCCAATTTTTGATCTTGGTTCTCTATATTCTCGAAGATATGGTCTATGGAAGATAGGGTTTTTGCAGGCTCCTGAATTTCATCTCAAAGAAGTGACCTTGGGAAAATCATCATAACTCTCTCTCTGAGAAGAGGATTGGAATTCTGTAAAAGGTGGTGGATAGC